>RDPX01000007.1:2695737-2715737 GCA_003991215.1 Morbakka virulenta | reverse complement strand
ATAATTTGTTACTGTTACATCAACAGAGCCACGTGACTTAAACATTACTATCATCTTTTGTCCTGTGCAAAGACTACCATATAATGCCTTTGTGTTTAGAAGGTTTTGTCAATAGGCTTACTTAAAAACTCGTGGTTTACTTGCCGAAACCACCAGTCATTATCCTTACAATGTTAAAACTAATACAAGACTCTTACATAATTGTTTTTCTTACAAAATAAAAACACTGTTGGCTTATTATTGTTGGTGACCTCTTTTTTAACTCAGTAATTCTTAATTCGTTTCAAAAGGTTATTTATCACTGACGAATTTTCAAATCGGTTAAATTTCCCAAGCAGCTATGACAACACCAGGAATTATACGTATCAGATTTTTATCTAAATCTTGCTCTTGTCTTAAGTAATATTTTTTGAAGCTTTTATTGTGCATTAAATTTAAAGAATTCTTCTTTGTTAAACATTTTATTGTTGTAAACCAAAGTGTTAAGCAAAAATACGTAAAATTAATACTTTTAAAAAGGAAGTTACTTTATAAAAATATGAATCCTGTTGAGACACAAACAATTCTCTGAAACAGGGAATGAAAAACATGTGTTTGGAACAAAAGTTTTTAACTTTTGACCATAATTGCACCCGTCCCTTTTAACTCATCTCTTTTTTTCATCATTCTGTTCCTGCAAACAGCTGTATAAAACCACTAGAAAGAACTGAGAGAAACATAAAGCAAGAATACAGCAAAATAATGGTATTGAATCTACAACAGCAGGTGGAATATTTTCTATATAGCCAATGCTTAAAAGCAACCAAAGTTAATAAAACGTCAAATTTTGTTAGTAACGTGAGCACACTTGAGATTTCCAATATTTTTATCCCACTTTTTAGATTACAATACTAATGTAAAAAAAGCCCCAAACCTTAATTTTAAGGCGTCGTTATGCACCAATTTTCATGTATTGACTTAATAGAGACAGTTGATGAAAAATAATAAAAGGTTTCTTCAGGTAACTTCAGACATTGGTAATGCGATGCACTGCAAAATGGCAAAATTTATTGAGAGGTAATCAGAAAAATGTCTTAGTTGAAAGTGACAAGAGTAAAAAGGCATGATTAACTGGGCTTTAGAAAGTATTTATAAAATAAAGTTATTTTACATATCATTTTTTTTCCTTGTGAATGCAAGTAAATTATTGCTTAACATTTTCTATGTACGTACAATATCTTCCCAAGATTAATATAGGTTCAGAAAGGTTTACCTAAGGCAATTTCTTCTGTTCTTTAACTGTTGCTATCATGGTGTTTTTACTCTGATAGTATTGCAAACCATTTGACCTTCATACTCAGGAATTATGAACAGTCCTCTTATTAGGCATCTAGTGGCTGGTATTTATTAAGAATAACTTACATATAACACTTAAGTTTCCTTTTTTAACTGTCTTTTCACTTTTAAATGTGTAGCTATAACCAACATTTTACCACCCTCGCTACGCCTATTTTTATTGTGTTATATATCCTTTTCCCACAAACTATGCCTAAACACTTTCAAGAGTATTTTTAAAGTCAAAGTAATAAAGTATAGAAATATTTTTATGTGAATATTCTTTTCCTCTTCACGTTTGGTGTTTTTGGTTCACGGGTGAATTTTATGCGAAGTTTCAGTATTGTTAATTCTGAACAAAAAAATTCCAAGGTCATTTAATTAGAAATACTAATTTGGTACTTCAAAGTAGTTTTAACAAATTTACTGAAGTTGAAGAGAAAGATCCACAACAAGAGCCCTTACAAGTTGCTCCTGGGCACAAACAGGAGGACAGATGAACAAATAACTAAGCTTAGTCTCAATCGGACAAGTATCTATCAGTTGGCAAAATTAGAAAAGTTCTTAATAGCATGAGCAAAAATAACAGACTGATATGCAGACCCTCTTGACTTGCTTCTAGGAACAAATACATAGAGTACTTTACAGAGAAATAGATACAGGGACAACTAATTTACACTTGGACCTTTAGGACACGAAATACAGAAAAAAGGACCAAAACATTCAAAGGCAAATGGTTGACATATGGAACAAAAAGAGATTGTTCGAAAAGAATCTGTTACATTCTTAACAAATCATCAATGGTAATTAACACCCCTGATACATAAAAAAGTTGGCAACAGAATGTTTAGCAAAGTTTTATTTTCCATCCTGTCTGAAAATCTATTCAAAAGCAAAGTAAAAAGTAACTCAAAACTTGACGAGGTTCCTCTAATATAATCTTTTCCATCTGATCAAATTTATTGAAAAGAGAGAACATATAAAATCACACACATCTTATGGTCTACGTCAAAATGAAAAGGGTCCTGACCAGGAAAAGCGAATTCAGAATGAATACAGAATGATAAATCATTCCATCCTGTAGTAATAAAATATATATTGATTTCCTACAGAAAGTTCGTAAAGTAACACTTTCTTAGTACTTAGATCCTCCGGTCCGCTATACGTCGGGAAGCAAGGGAGAATCAGCGAACACGGTCTTTACCTTGTGAATTTTTCGTGTTGATGTTTCCAGCTTTTAGATCTTTTCTGAATATTAAACTCCAGGTTGGTTTTTTCTTTGTTGTTTTTGGTGAACTCCTGCTGGTCTCACGTATTAGGCTTGGTGTGCAGATCTTATATGCGGAAGGCAAAGTACGTGTCGCTTTAATCTCCAGCATCTTTTAGCCACTGTTTTGTGTAGTGGTTCCTGGTCTAATCTTTCCAACACTTCCTTGTTTGTTGATGGAACACATACAGCCCCTTCTCCATTCTTTTGTTGTTCTTCCATGTCTCACAGGCGTAAATGGAGGTTGTCACTAGTACTGACATATAAAGCTGTAACATCAAATATAGCATGCCCTAATCTCTTACTTTAGTTAATGAGACTACTTTTACAAGCTGTATCAGCTAAGATATTGTCACAGACAGCATTACCAGCACTTCCACTAAGTTTGAAAAATTATTATTGCAAAAAAAAATGTTTACATTTATTAACTTATTTTTAATCAAACCAAACAAAAGCAATAAATAATCTTTTTCAAAGCAATTGAACCTTGGTTTAATCCTCAGAAAAGATGTTGCTGAATTCAATCAACCATCGTCACTGTTAGTCTAATCGTTTCTTGTCTCTTCAGAATTGACATGTTTCTAAAACTTTTCTAATATAGAGGTTTTAGAATCTTGCCTTAATGCTCTAAACATCCCAGCCTTGACATTGCTTACATTAACAAACAGCTATATATTCGCAATTTATAAAACGAAGCTGGATAGTTGATCACATTGCATTACAAATTGACAAGTCTATGTTAAATTTTGTTTCCAAAAAAGCTTCTTACATCGCCATAAAGCTGTAAGCATTTCAAAGTCGAAGTTTTCCAGATGGAATCTCAACAGTAGCATGTAAATTTACGAGAACTGTGAGAACTCCTGTCCATTTATTTATCCAAGGCAAAAAAAGGAGCTTTTTGTTGTGAAAAGTAAACAAATGTCTTTTTCTCTTTGAAATGATAATGAAAAAAACCCACTTCAAATGAAAGATATGGGTGCATAAAATGATCTGGTGAAGGACATGCGCTGATAGCTCAGCTAGTGGAACATGGTAGGTATAGCCACTGGTTGGAATTCAGTTCCATGCAGCTATACATTTCACTTACCTACAATTAACACCTCAAATGAGAATGAACACTAAGAAATAAGTAGCTAGAAGAAGTGTCAGCTTTTAATATTGCATGAACAAAGAGAATGAAAAACAGACTAAAAACACCAAAGCAGACTTTATTATGTTTTTGCTCTGTTTTGAAAAACAATCAAATAAGAATGCTCAAGTTTGGATAATTAAAAAACTTAGTTCCATCAAAATATTTTTGCTGGTTTACATTTCATATTTAAATTCCGGTAATTTTCAGGACTTTAAATGTCCATGAATAACACTGTAATAAATCTTTCAATATAATTTTTGTAACAGACATTATAGTGGGTAAAACTATTAGCTTAAATATATGTTTTCAAAAAATCAGTCACAGACAATATAAGGTGCTGAATTATACTTCACATAATCAAGCCTTTTGAAGCAAAAAATTCTTCCTCTTTGAAAAGATTTATTCCAGTCCCACGGTTTCTTTGTGATGGGATTAACTAACTTCCATGGTAGGAGCAATTGTTTAAAAAAATGTCTCTTAAAAAATGACTTCCATGGGCACAAAGTATTCCATAACTGCTGGTGCAATCATAGAAGCATCGATTAGAGATGCCTCGCACGCTCTTTCTTCTCCGCACCGAACGCTCATTTAGTCTTCACAGTAGTAATATGGTCAATTTCTTGATTTTTGATATTCGTTTGCATCTTAGTCTTTTTTCTCTTAGCTGGATGCCACCACAACTTTGTAGTATGGTAGAGAAGAGGTTCGTTACCTCTACGACAGTGCCAAATCCAGTGGTAATGATGCAATGGCTGATGTATATCTCTCTTGCAAGATTAAATACTCCTAGAATAAAAAGTAAACATTAAAATAAAGTTTGGTACTGAAGCATATATGTGTATATAATTTTATATATATACATATACTACACCTTATTATTATCATCATTATTTATACCCCCCTGTTTGTTCCAAGCTGATTTTGCATACATCCTTTTAACAAATATCTTTAGTATACAATACTTTATTAGAGGAATGTAAAAAACATTTTACTTCAAAGAAAATTTAGACAGGAAAATTTAGTCGTTTGCTCACATTTAGAAACTTTTTCTTGATTTAAAATTTTCTTAAAATAACTTTTATATATCACAACTACTTCACGAAATTGTAACTTAAATCATTAATTTCCTTTTATTCTCTCCTTTTCCATTTCCTTTACACTCTGTTAAAGTGTGCAATCTAGAGCCATTAAATTCGGTACTTGATGAATTCTCTCTAGAAAACGTTTTCCCACTTTCTGGGGAGAAAATCTTTTGTGGGATTTTACGGAATACAATACTCTTGGGTGAAGAATTGGGAGGTACTTTTTCATCTATTTTCACCACAGACATGTACACTTTTTCCTTGATCAATATCGGTATTCCTTGGTTACAATGCCCGCC
This sequence comes from Morbakka virulenta, assembly GCA_003991215.1. Lineage (NCBI taxonomy): Eukaryota > Metazoa > Cnidaria > Cubozoa > Carybdeida > Carukiidae > Morbakka > Morbakka virulenta. The sequence continues at coordinate 2,710,643 of RDPX01000007.1, read as the reverse complement.
AGTAACTTTCTTCCAACTACACCATCCGACTGTATTCTCTTTCCCACCTCTTTATCACTCCCGCCATCACAGTGTATCGTTGAACGAAGGTATTTTAAATCATGGTTCTCGGTAACCTCATCTTCATCTATTTTAATCGGACGTAACTCTACCTTCTTGTTGATGCATATATCTTTGGTCTGTGATCTGCTGACCTTCATCCACCTTCTCTCATGCCTCTCCCTCCATCTCTCCAGTTCTTCCTCTGTTCCAGCCTTCTCCTCATTGACCAATACCATGTTATAGGCAAATGTCAGGTCGGGTGGGCTCTTTCTTCTCATCTTCACTGTCAGCTTATCCTTAACAATTGCGACAACTAGAGGGCTTAAAGCTGAATTTTAATGCAGGCCTACATCAACTTTGAAGGATTTTTTTCATTCCCGCTGCGCACCTGACCACAGTCTCACAACCTGAGTACATATCCGCTACAAATCTGACATTCTTTTCAGGCACGCCATTTTTTCCCCTCATGTATGAAGAGATCAGCATTCTTTGAGGCCAGGAAAAGGTACACTATGGCGGATTGGGATTTTTATGAGAAACACAACAAAGAAATGCATAAAATGTATCATGGAACTATTTGTTGTATGTAAAACAAGACATTAAAACAATTCGCTGTTGAGACAGACGTAGAACGAAGTTGTACAATTTCTGGCATTTTGATTAATGTCTTTGGCAATTAAATCACTAGGGGAACAAAAAATAAAAAGAAAGAATTAGCGATCGAAGTCGAAATCATACTTCGCCTACATTAAATTAGCAACCTTGAAAGTCTGCTTACCCAAGTAAGCAAGTTTTTTAATATAGCCAGTTCAAATTTTGTTCTCGATTGTTAACCAAAACAACGAGCTTGTTTGACTGTTGTACATCCTTCACTATTATCATAGACAACAAAGAAGGAACATTCCGGAGTATTGGTTGGAGACTCTTTCTTGCCTGAAATGCCTATGACTACTTTACCTCAATCTAAAACTGTAAGATCTATAGCAGGGGAAAAAAGAGATTTCTCAAACACAAGGTCATTACCGCCCTTCTTTATGGCGCTTAAGGGCAGAAAACGATGACAAGTGGTAAGGCCAGAAAAGATGTTTTTCACAGGACGTATTTAAAATGAATCTTCCATAGGTTTTCCTTCCAAATAGTTTTAACTGCTTACTTTCTACCCAGAACAGCGCAATACCCTATATTAGGGACCACTGCTATTAGCTGCGATGTATATATATATATATATATATATATATATATATATACAGGGCATGCATAAAAAAGGCCAAGAAATTAATACTTGAGTCATATATACTTGGTGTCTGGAGGCCAGGCAAGAGCTTGGTATGCCTAAGACCACATTGAGTATTCAAGAAAGAGCGTGATACCTTCGGATACTAGTCAGGATCTTTGGTTAAGCATCGTCAAAGGACTGTCCTTAAGCTCTACAGCTGTTTACATGTACCATGTGTGGTTTACTAGATTGTTTGATAAACTAGAATAAAAAAATGTTCCTTCTTTTACCGTATTTATACAAACAAATGTCCCACTGATACAACTGATTCATAAGCAAGCTAAAAACTGCCCTTTTTCCAAGAGAGAAATAAAAATGCTTTTTTTTTGCATTTTCAAATATGGCTTATGAAAAGAATGCCTGTGTATCCGTGAAAGGCAACAATTATCACGCAGAAGGCTTTGATACAAACTAGAGGTAAACCAAAGGACGAGAGTGAGAAAAAGACGTTGAGATTTCTGAGTCACGTCGTAGGGCAAGCAAATTTAGAGAAAGGTTATCTGCCTAAAGAGTTTATAAATGGATAACAAAAGTTTGGCATAAAATAATGTTTTGCATACTCTGGTCGTATTTATGAATAGATGATAAACAGTACTTGGTTTGGTGTGACTGTCAAGATAAAGAAAGAGATAGCGGGCTATAATTATCGAGGTTACAAGGCTAACGCTCCGGTAATTACCCTAATTTTCCACAGAATGTTTATTTCTTTGTAAATTCCTATAATATGATTAGGAAGTATATTCTCTCCTCTTTCCTTAATTACAACAAGGTTTTCATTTGCATCAACCAATGAAAAGTCTTTAGATAGTATTACTAATATTTGAATATATTGGCAATACCGTAAAAAGATAAATCTCTAATTAATATAAGAACACTGATAAAAGGTTTATATTTGACTCTATTTGCTTATATGTATGTATATACCTCAAGGTCATGAGATCTATTTCTAAAGGTATTAGTTTGGTAACTGAAATACCTTTTAAGTATACCTACGCTGAAGATGGATATCATTATTATAAGCTTTCATTTGAAAACCTAACACCGAAAATTCGGTAAAGCCTGAGTGAAAATGTTGAGCTCAGTTGACGCTTAGATGAGCGCTGCATAAAAAACAAGGTATATTATGGTTTAGTTATGTTCTTTGTTACCTCAGACCATGTCAAATAAATGAGAAAATAAAATAAATGTATTAAATTGGCTGTGTAAACAGAGATTTCAGACAGGAAAACAGAAGCAGAAGATCTGAATGCAGAGGAGAGTTGAACAATCAGATCAAGTTCTATTCATAAAACTTTGAGGACAAACATGGGGTCCAATAATGATTTTCACTCCTTGCGATACAATATGAAAGGAAGATTTCTCTTCTGGAGGTCAAAAACGAAAAGGCAGTCTTGGGGGTTAATTACAATTTTAAAGTAGCATGATTGGTCATATTTACCTACTTCTTACTTTTAAATATTTTTCTGTAATTGTAAAACTGAGCTGAAGAGTCACCCATTAACTTTCACATAGTTGCAGTGCCACTTGGCTCACTGTATACCTGTAGACATATGGTAGTTTTTAAGTTAAAGTCGCATCTCTTTCTCTGTTTCAATAGTCAGTGACAAAAAGTTCATCTTTAATTAATGTTTTTAAACCAAGAAAAGAGAGAGCACAAAGAAAAGCAAACAGTACAAAACAGTACACTGTACTGTGAAGAAAGTGAAGATGGGCTATATAAATGATAGTTAAAGTTCACCCATAGGCAAGTTTGTACAGTGACTTTAACATAATTGCTTAGTATACAATGCTTGTATAAACTCATGTAAAAAGTATCTGTTTATATACCTATTCCTCAAAATCAAAATGGAAAGAATTCATCAAAGAGGCCACTGATGGCTGGAACAGCAATGAAAGAAGAAGATTTATACCTATGTTTTTAGTGTCCAAATCCCTTTTCTGTAACGGGCAATACATTTTCTTTCAGTTGAGAAATAAACAATTTGACCTTTGACTACGGTCAATTTGTCTATGATTTTGGAAAAATATATATTTTTTGCTTTAGTTTGCTCTTAGAATTCATGAAATGTTGAAATCTTATACTTTACAGGAGTCTTCTTGCCCTAATGATTAGATTAAGAAAAAGGTGATGCCGAAAGAACCTTGGTTTAAATTTCTACTTGGAATGAAATGGAAAGCACAATACACTTCACCTATTTGCATCAACTGTCTGCACTTCCCTGGCTGTTAATTACATCTACAGATGTCTGGTGACGTGTTAAATGAATAAGTCTATTTTGTTAAGAAAGCAGTTATTATACTTACAAAAACACCTATTACCCTAAACCATTACCAAACAAAGAAGAAAAATTCATTTTCATACAGTATTGTTTTATGCAGACAGTAAACAAGCTCTTCAAAACGTGAATGTACAAAAAGAAGAAAATAAATCAATTTCCTGTAAGATTATTCCTAAAGAACTATGATGAGTTTACGTATGGCCAAAAATGTACAACGATCTATGACGTTTTGTTGTTCTTAACTTCACTTTTTTCCAGTAACTGGATTTAATCGATGCCTTTCAGAGAGACTTTGTTATGGCAGTGAGGAATGTATCTTTTCTATGATACTTTGGCTTAAGTTGAATTGGTACCACTAGAAATTGTGTAGTGGGCCTTTCAAGAATTATAGTCGAAAATGAATACGCACAAACTTAAAAGAACAGCTCCAAAACTTTGCAGTTAGACAATACATCAAAACAATTGAAAAAGAAGAAAGAAGTTAGTTTTTCCTAAGGTCTGGATTTTTCTTCACTTATTAAAAGCTCATAGCCCAAAATGACTTCGAAAGTACATTCTTTGATGATTGTACTGAACTAACCTACATTGTAACATGTTGTGCAATCAATCTTTAACAAAATTATGAAGTTTAGAAGGAAAATAAAAAAATTAAAAGAATCACTGCTTCCCGAAAAATTATATGTTCCTGCCCTTTCTTTACCCTTTTCACAGTATCTTACAGCTTCATCATCATATTTCTACATTATTTGTAATGCTTTCTATTATATTATTGAATTTTTCCATGAGGTTCTTGGGGCTGAGGTACTTCTATCTTGGTAACAAAGCACTTGATCTTTTCAATGGTTAGTCTAGTTTTCTCAGGTTGGCATTGGATGCTTTACAATTGGCGTCTGGGGGAAGAGTGACACAAGCAAGTGGAAAGTGAAGTTGAAATATGACTCCGGTGTGAATATAATGCCTATGGTACAGTTGGTACAGTAGAAAGCCATAGGAACTTTATAGTATAACATATATATATATAACACAGTACAATCAAAAGTTCTTCCCTTGATTTTTTAATAATTTTTATACAAGTTCACTCCTTCAATATGTTTCCATTGATAAAAATGAAAAGGTGACATTTTGGCAGGGAGAAACAAAGATGAAGAAAAGAACGGACATTGTAGAAAAGATAGTAGAAAAGGGGTTCAATAGCAAAATGCAATCAACCAAAACTACATAGAACTTAAGAGCACACTTAACAACGAGACGTAGGTCTTGTTATGGTGAACAACAGACAATGAAAAGACAAATAGAATGGAAAACCTAAGTTTTAAAACTAATGATTGAGAAACGACAAGACAGATACACGTGATGCAGGCCAACAGATTTCAAAAATTATGAGATATAGGGTTTTCAATGAGCTTATTAGAGAAAGAGGGTGTCATTCAAGGAACACGTTAACTAATATTTTAGTATTCTAGTACCTATTAAATATCACTTCTCGGCCTTTTGGCTAAGATCAAGTGTAGAGCTCTGGTCTCTCTTTGGTCGGGTCTTCGGCTACAGGGCCCAAACATGCAGAACAGGGGTCTCGAGATGCTTGAGCCTTGGCTGATAACCAATCCAAGAGGAAGGGCCTTCTTACGGAGGGCCCTGGATGGGCGATCCGTATGTCTTGCATTTTATGGTGTCTTGTGTGCTTTCTGTCCCACTTTTTCTTGATCTGTTGCTTCCTTTCTGGTCTTTCATAGGTGGACATCTCTGAAAGACAAAAATGGGCCCACTGTTTACCAGAGGTTCCATCAATGAAACACCCAGTATTCTAGTACCTACATGACAATAAAATATAATTTTTTTTACAACACTGAGTCAAACCCTTACCTGTTCAACAGTGCTCTATATATTAAATAAACTCTTAAATGCTTAAACGGGGGGTTTTATTTATGAAATAATAAGTTAATATCCTGACTTTGTAGTCACATTTTGATGACATAAAATAATCAACCACGACTAGGCATAGCTAAATAGGAAGTCCAGAAAGTATTTATTAACGTCTGGAGAAAGTAATGCCTGGCTTGAAAATTTAATACTGATTGAGAAAACAAAACAGCTAGAGGGTGAGAATAATTTTCAAATCCTTTTTGGGAGGCGGTACCTACTTTTATGTTGGGACTTTTAAGCGATATTTCAACAATAACGACATATAGTATCAACATACACAGCATCAATGATGGACAGGTTGCTTAAAGATAACTTCAAATTCTAACAAGAAACGTATCCAAAACTAGAACACCCAGAGACTGTAGGAAGCTTTACATACTAGAATAGAGTATTGTTGTTCACCTTTTTTACTCCAACATTTGTAATGGATTAGCAATACTATCAACATTAATTGATAACTTGTGAAGATTCCTTGAATACTTCCTTTTCCATTTCTTTGGCTGTTTTGATGATCGGTACACCATTTACATTTGCAACAAATACTCTTTTCACCAATTACTGGGATTACTGGGGTAACTTATAGCCATCTCAAGGGCCAAAAGGTCCTCAGTGCATTAGATTTCATCTTTGATATCATGTCAAAATCCACAATTGTGACCACAGTTGTATTGTAACTACCCCAAAAATGGTTTTGCGTCAAACCCCTGTGTGTAGCATCTTTTAAAAGGCTGTTCCAAAGATCATTAAATGTTTCAGCCAAATGATATAAACAGTATAGAAAAAACCAACTTTCACATTCTTAATAATCAACGGTAAACAAAATAAAATAAAGGGTTATCCGGTTTTTAAGACAAAATTTGCTATGAAAATGTAACGTAAATGGGACTTTTATCCGGACCCTCCTTTTACCAGCAAGGATATTAGTTAAAACTTTATTTCGAGTCAGTATATTGGGTAATGAGTATTTAGTGAAAAAGATAATTTCCCAGGATATGTTGGCACAAGATGGTGTATAAAACAAACAAAAGGGATCGGACACAGAACTCCACTTCTTGAGTTCCACTGTGTAAAGAAATGGAAGACCACATAATAATTACTATCCTTTATAAAACAAAGGCGATGAAAACTTTTTATAAATAGCCTTTAACGCTACAAGAAAGAAAGCAGACCTGGTTCTACTTCTAATTCAGTTCAGACTCAACATCAAAGATTTCTATTGGACATTCAATATATGTTATCTTCTCAAATTTAACTTTGCAATATATATATACTGTGTCATGTCTTGTTCACTAAACTTATCTTGTTTTAGCAATAAAAATAATGCATAGAATGTCATGCTGATATCTCTTTGCAAAGATTTCTATTGGACATTCAATATATGTTATCTTTTCAAATCTAACCTTGCAATACATATACTGTGTCATGTCTTGTTCACTAACTTTTCTTGTTTTTGTAATAAAAAAATGCATAGAATATCACGCTGATATCTCTTTGCCTAGTATCCTTTGATGCGTTCAACATTTTAGTAGCACTCAAAGTACCATACAGAAAATCTACCGTTAAATTCTTATCAACTAATCCACAATGACAATTTCACAATTTCCTACACCCTTTTAAGTTGATTCCTTTAATCAGATACAAATAACCATCTAGAGAATCAATAGAATGAAGGATGAATATGAAGGATCAGAGAATGAATACTAATCGTAATTCGTCAGTAGCCAAAACTACTTGGCGCTGTTTGGACTATAACTGTCTTAAAAGCAATGTAAAATTTGTTACTAAATAGCAACTACCAGGATCATACATACAACTGAGTTAAATTTCCAGTTACAAAAGCTAAAACGAAATAAGCAATATTGAGGTAACAGACTGATTGATTAATTGATTGACTGACTAGCTTTTGGTTATCTTGTTAATCAAGTAAAGAAATAAGTAATGTCACTATTTTTCCCATTTATACAAATGATATTACATTCCTACAATGTTAAAGCTTGATTGTTCTATATCAAACAGGCATCCATCACTCGGATTACAGCTTCAAAGATTCAGCAAATTAAAACATCGAGTGATAACTGGTAATTTTTTATCTATACATATTTTTAAATGTTCAATTGTTATAAATAATCTTACACAGAAGTACATTTTGCCATAAAGGGAATTCATTTCAGAAGCAAAGTTTGTGGTGAGTCGTTGAAGTGTATCACAATAGAATGAGATTATCTCTTGTAGACATCCTGGACATCAAATATTGGTAGATGTCTCGTTGCATTTGGCAAGACCAGCTACAGTTTTCCAGTGAATTAATCACATGGGAAAGGTGAAAATAAGAGGATATTTGGGATTCCATCCTTTTTTTTAAGTTGCACTATAAGTTCCTGACGCTGATGGGTAACTTTTGTTCTCTGATGAATATTAAATTGTGCGTCTACTTTTAAAACTCTGAAAATGTAGTAAGCTGCAACCCAAAAGTTAGACTTTTACGGTCGGCAAAGAAGAAGGGAAAATTTTTATTCAGAATCTGAAAATCAGGAGTCGCCAGTGAAGCAACGTTCTGGAAAAGGAAAAATATATGAACTTGAAAAAAAATTAAAACAAAGGAAAATTGAAAAGAAAAAAACATGAAAAGTTCAGGCTGGTCAGAAACACACGGAGAATGAAATGGTTTTATTAATTGTAAACAAACTAAAGATGAGGTTAAAAGCTCTTCGCATCATTTTGGAACCAATTTTGAAAGAACTGCAAAACTTTTTTTATTGAGAAAAAAAACTTCGATGGTTCTGAGATTTCCGTTTCTGATTTTAAAGAGTTCTCTTAGTCCCATTTAGAAATGAAAATGCTGACAAACTATTTGTGGTGATTGGAGATAATGATTAAGCTACTGGAGACACTGATAAGTTATCTTGGAACTTTTTTGTTCTCTGCTTGCAATTACACTGGTTTTTGATAAAATTCATGCTTACCCCACTTAGATGTTGGTGGAGCGGGGGTTGCCTGTTTTTATGTAGCAAACGACAGACTCTGATTGCATATTTCATCAATCTGGGAAAGCGTTCTGAATAGCTAAGACATAATCAGATTTTCAACTTCTCTTCCAAAGCTTATAGCATAGAATTTGTACTGTTTGTTAATTTGATTTCAATCCCAGTTATCTCTTATTATATATTTCTAATGACAGTGCCTTCGCATTTCAAACGCTTTTTGGTAGGAAACACTTAAAACACAGGTGGTAATTGTATATTACAGTCTATATATGATTTCGTTTGACATAACACCTACTAATATAAAAATTATTTTTAACTTGTATCATGATGTCAATTCTAAGCGTTATTCTTAACTCTTTGAAACCAGAACGAAAGAAGTTGTCTGTTTGAAGCTTTTTATTTTTAATATTTTTAAATGCCGTGCATTGCTTGCTGGACTAGGACATTAAGGAGCCCATGACCTTTCTTTAGTGTAGAAGAACCAAACCTTGTGGTCTATTGTGTCTGCACGATCCTTTTTGTCCCTTGTCTAGTCGATGCCCGGTTTCCTTATTCTTGCTTCTGTACAATGTACATGACCTTATTTTGAAGAGCAACATAGCTCTTTCAAATCACTTATTATAGCTACATTCTAATATTGTCATGTTTGCAATTACAGTTTAAGCACACAAAACATAAATGTTGTTTACCGTAGACGTTCAGAGCATTCGTAGATAATCGAGTCAGATGTTATGGTATTATTCTGTAGAAAATTCAACACGTTGTGTCTAACGTTATCACGTTTTGACAAAGATAACAAATATTTCTTATCAAGTAGAAAATTAAAAATCTCGTGGCATAGTTTTAGGAAACGAACTAATGATCTCACACTTTACAGAATATTAAATTGATAAAAACACACGAGATACCTAAAGCATCAACAACATTGGGTTAATTTAGCACATTCCTTAATGAAGATGCATGGATTTATATCACAGCACCGTCCCATTGCCCTACTTTACCCGGAGCATTTTCCTTAGACACTTCCTATTTTTGTTATTTTTGTTCAGTCATCTGATGCCAAAAAACAATAACAAATTTCTAGTTCTTAAACTCCAGCTCGGTTCAGGGCAGCAAAACACACGATGTTCTACCAGAATTAACAGAAAGTGCTTCACCGTCATGCTTCCCCCTACTTTCCCAGTTATTGGTAGCATTAGTAGTTAAATTTGTTACTAGTTGTTACTAATTATTTTTTAGTTTATTTATTTTGTAGATGAGTAATTTTATGGGTTTAGCTAGTTTAAAAAAAAGCAAAATGGTGCATGTCTTTCATACCAGTTTGTCACTCCCCAATGTCAGTACAACATGCCCTGCAGGAGTGCCTGACCCACCAAAACCTGAGAACAGAGACGACGGATAAGCTATTCAGACGTCTGGAGAGACTCCAGCCGATCACAGCTTCGTCAGGACCTCCGGAGTTGCTGTCTGTACAAACGACGACGAAGAAGGAAGAATGGCAGGCTGATGATTTGTTGAAGATCACAGCAAACTGGTGCCTTGTAAAAGTGTTTTATATCTACTATGTACCTCTCTTTTGGTACAAACCAGCCAATTCGAGCAAGTAAGGGCCCAGAAATTTGTTTGGATTAGCGAGAGTCAGAGCAGTTATGCTTCATCTTTTATATTGTCACGTGAGACGTCAGAAGTTCTGCGAATGTACGTTGGTTACTAAAAGATAAATACCAAGACTATCAGAGGCATACTCATCGCCGAAGACTGAAAAATCACTTGATGCCGACATTGACGCTAGCTATGCACTTTTCTCCCATAGACTTACCATCCGTGTGCAACCAAGAGTCCACAAAATAGAAACAAGGCATTATTAATATCTCACCTTGGTTTCATAAGTGGAATGGACTGTCATTGGGTGTTTCTGAAGGTACTACTAATTTCTACAGGCACAGCTGTGTCTTGACCTACTCAAGCTGGTGACAAAGCGTGGTCAGGAGAGTGAAGGAAAGGCAAGCCCAAATATATAGGCTACTAAAGTACATACTATGATAAATCCTGCAAAGATCTTAAGGTCCTGCTGGCAAATCCACCAGTCTCAGCAGATCAAGGTCAAAGCTTACCCTGTATTCTAGCAACGAATAGCCCTCAGGGTAGACTAGGTGGTACTCTTCCAGAAACAAGATGCATTGCTCGTGTCATTGGTTTTGCAAGTCAAGAATTGTGCAAAGCTGAGAAAACTTGCAAACTTACTCCTCTCGTAGGTTGGAGCGGCTACCACCGAAGGAGACAATAAAAGAAAGGTTATAAGGACTACTGTACAACCTTTTTTCAGGTAACGACTTAGTAATCTAAATTTTAGACTTGACCAATCTTTATGACAACCGTAATAGCAAAGGAAATTATAATTTTTGGATAAAAAATCAGAAATTACACACCTGGAAATTTTTAAGATTCACTACCTCGTAGCTAAATGTACTAGTCAAATAGGCCAGATATGTTGAATGATGATGTAACTACTGCTGTGCCAAGGAAGATTTCGATGAAATTAGGCAGTACCTCAATTTGACTTAGAATGTAAATCCGAATCTGAATGACAAAATGTGGAAGATAAGACCTCTTTATAATCTGAGTTATGTCCTTTGTTTCGAGCTTGCCCCAGTGGTATCAAATCATTTGAATGTTATTAAATAAGTCGATGATTCCGTAGTAAGGTAGAAGCGACATGAAACAAAGGGTTGCAAACAAACTAGAAATGATGGATTAAGGGCTAAAATATGGATATTGGTTGTTTAAGTTTCTTCTAAAGCTTATCATGCAAAACTGTAAAAGCCAGTACGCCTTTGGGACAGGAAAATCAAATCATTTTTTCAAGTACCCAACACCACTGATGTGTATAACAAGGAAATGGACAGGTTTGATCGATTCAATTGGAAATACTACAAACAGTATCAAAAAGGAGCAAAGGAACAGCGTGACCTCTTGTCTTTTTGACGAGGAATTCGAAATTCATTCATCATCAACATTGAGGTCCAGAACGATAGGAAGTTGTCTCTCATGGAGGAGTATTGTTTGGGGAACGTTTAGTATTAGTTGATGTCTTTAATGAGCTTATGAACACTAGCACGGTTCTTGGGAAAAAACGGCCTTGTGCAATAAACAGGAAGGACACCTTTGAAGGTTGCATTAAGTTTGATGTGTACTTGTAAAATGTCAGGAATATGCAGATAGAATCAGTGGCCATCACCCAAAGAAAATAAGGATCTAAAGCAAGATGAAGTTGCAGGTTGCCTATTGATGCATGTAACGTTTCAGGCATCCCCAAGCTATTAAAATGAATGTTACAGTGGTACACAGTAATAATAATGCAAGAGGTTAAAAAAGTCTCGATAACTTCACTCCCACCATGGCACAGTTGAAACTCAGCAAAAGGGAAGAGCAAAAGGGAAGATAAGGTCTACCAGAAAGTAACACACTTCCTTGAATAAGGAGAGAAGCAAATTTCCATGAAAGGATACGAGAGAATTAGCAAGTCCTACCAATCAGCATAGAGTGGGGAAAACTAGGGAAAATACATATTGGCTATAGTAGATATCAAAACAAGGATATTGAACAGAATCTACTGATCCTAGTGTCTGTTGTGTCAACTAAAGAATTTCTGATATTGTTCACAATGACTTTTACTGTAAGGCACAGGAATAAACTAAGCAGGTAGTCATAAAACGATGTGGATAGTCTAGCATAGCAAATATGTAAAGCAATTGATTGACAGCTGTGAAAGATATAATTTAGCAAAGCAATTATATCTGATTGTCAAGTCACCGATGGGAAATCTGTCTGTAACAAGAGCTCCCTCACACCAACTGCCGCCACTCCAACAAGAAGCACCTACCAAAATCCTGACACCTAAATGCCAAGTATCTTGCATTACAGGGCACACAAAAGCAAGAAAGCAACTCGTAGAGGAGAAAAACTGACCGAAAAAGACAGAAGGACAAAGAAACCAAAGTTAAGAGATGAGCAGATTTCAGCTGGAGAAACAATGTGCCTTCATTACAGGGAGATAAAAGGAAGCGACAAGCGTTAAGAAAAATGAGACAGAACTTTAAGCAAAGTCTTTGAATACCAAGATAGTAAGACATTCCTCGTGTAAGAAGGAGGTGGATTGGAAAATGCGAAAGCAGAAAAGAGGATAGACATGCATTCCAGTGGAATTTTATTAGAATCTAAAGAAAGTTGTCTACCAGTGGTGAGTTAGACAAAGAAAGGAAGTGACGTACACCTGAAGAGATAAACATTTCATTCTCGAGATAACAATTGCGCAGAGACAAAAGGAATAAAGAGCACTTAGATGATCAAAGAGCACCACAAAAGGCAAGACTGTATATCATATGAACTGTTTTAAGAAAAGCATAATTTAATTTATCCCTTGATCCAAGAGGTTGCAAACATAATTAGGGAGTTATGCCGGGTCGTTTGGACTCCAAATCGAAACACTGCTTGCTTCCTAACTATAACAAACATTGCTTAATTGTGGAAATACAAGGCCTAAATTTGAACCATAAACCCAGCATAGTACTTTTAACCCTGGTTATTCCAAGTCGATTTCTCCCATAAACGATGGAGAAAGTTTTTACCATGAAAAAAATGACTCGTGTCTGCTGTGTACAAATCATATTCATACTTGTCCAACCTATACTATCGCAGTCATATTTATAGAAAAGTAATTTGAGGATTTAAGTCAATCTACAGTTGTTACCAGCATAAGAGGATCGCCTGTATGCAAAACAGGGGGGGAAAGGTACAAAGCTAAATATTCTTTTGAAACCAAAATAAATGGGGGATCCTAGGAAAGCTGAAAAACATTATTCCTATTAGTGTGAGACAATGCTTGTCATTCATCAGAAGAAACCATAATCCTTTATTTCTCCAATGTCAGTCAACATAATTGCTTTGGTTTAAGTTGAAATCATAGAGGTGTAATTGAAATGCTAAGCATTGAAATATTTTTTTGATAACCAAACACTTTTATTTATGTATGAAACTCTTCTGATTTCGGACGAACACTTTAGTTATGATTGGGATTTCTTAAATAGTGTTTTCACGAGCTATGTTTCATGTTAACACATTTTTGTATTTGTATTGACTGTTTTTGCACTCTTTTTGTCATACATGGCCACAGTTTAAATTTATTACGCCTACGCTGTTTTTATTCTTGTCAATGTTGGGTGTGTAGCATATGAAGAAAAGGAAGTCAATCGAAATTCACAGGTTGGTTATCAAAATACCAACCAAAAACACTAAAATAATAAACTAAATCAACACAAATGAATAAAGTTTTTATAATTTTTATTTAAGATAGAACATTTTTATGGCATATTAAAAAAATATCTGTAATGACTATCAAGTTCACTATGGATGGTTATGTTAAAAACCTCTAGACCAGTGATGCACCAGTGATACATCGTCAACCTAAAGTAAGAGGGGTTCCTTTATGAACCTCGTTACGTCTCCAAAAGTTTTTGAATTGAAACTGTTTGATGAATAGTAAAAGTTTATGCAGAGTAATTAAAGCCAAACAATTCTTGGTATCACATTTTCAACATAAACCTCCTAACAATTGAGGAGCGTAAGACGTAGATATGCCAGACGATTAGATTCTGGTAAAATACTTTTAAATGAAGTTTTTTCCTTACTCGTGGTTTTTATATCAGGTATTGATAAAGTATAACATTAAATTGTGTGTACCGTATGAGGCAAACTTCACAATTGATACATTTGTCATAATACATTGCTGTCTCACTTGATTTGTAGAGAAGGTCAGGAGTGGTCTGGTAATGAACCAGCATGACACTATCCTCCTGTTATTCTTACACAGGCACTAAGGTTACAATATTAGTAGGGCTGTTGGCTTTTCTTAGCTATCAATATGTCTATTTGGAAACACCTAATATACATTAAAACAATTTACACAATTTACATAAGGTCATTCACTGCTTATTTGTTCCAGCTTCCCTACTTAAAAATACAATATTTTCCCCCAAGGTGGCAGTCCAGAATTAGGGGTGCAGCCGATGTGTAAGGAACGTTTATTTGCCTGTTTTTACTGTAGTAAAAAAAGTTATCAGCTTGATACTTTTAATATTACCTTCCGGTGTTACTATTTGGATTCTACATCTGTTATCCTGGTACCCAAGAGAGCCACTCATGGGGTAATTAATTTAATAAAAAACCCACAAAGTAAAAACTTGGAATAGTGTAAGAACAAACTTCATAGGACTTCGTCCAAACTCCGAAACAATAAGACTGATTGCCAAAAATAAGTGAAAACCTGAAATTAATACAGCCCTTAAACTCGTAGTAAAAATATGCAGTAACATTTTTGTTCTAATAGAGTTTCCTGTTCCATCT
>RDPX01000007.1:2683237-2693237 GCA_003991215.1 Morbakka virulenta | reverse complement strand
AAATTGCTCTTGGAATCGATTCTGAATAAATGCTTAGTGATGCAATCGTGTTGGTTTATTAGAACAGGATAGAACTTGTTACTATTTAGGTATCTCTTGGTATCTCTATAGTACTAAAAACTTCACATGATTTTATTTTTAAATTAACGATCCAGAAAATTTACAATAAACTTGATCTACTCAATACAACTAACCTGTCACTGGATGTAAAGGACTGGAAACAGAAAGACTAGAAGTAGCACAATGGAGCCTAGATGTGGTACATCCTCTATAGTGATACTCTCTATTTGAGCATATCACAAAGAGACAATGTATCAGCTGGTTACCAGATTAATAATTCTGGATTTGTCCATTCTTTGTTTCTCATAAAGAAAAAAAAGTATGATGTCCGTATACAAACGTTTATCGATCTTTTGATGATAAATATAACAGTTTCATTATTGAGATCGAGGGACTTTAGCTTTGAAGCAATCAAGCTATTTTATTAATAATAATAACAACAACAACAACAATAATAATAATAATAATAATAGTCATAGTCATAGTCATAGTCATAGTCATAGTCATAGTCATAGTCATAGTCATAGTCATAGTCATAGTCATAGTCATAGTCATAGTCATAGTCATATGTTTTACAACTTGATCTTTTTTTAAAGTGAAGCTCAGTTTTTCTAACTGATAGCACATCTTAAAGCAAAGATAAGTGCAATATGGAAAAGAAAAGGTGCTAAAGTATCACCTTGAAAGACACTGGCAAATATTTTTAATGTTTCTTTCTCATTAAAAGTTTCACTACACATAAAATTATCACATCGAGACCAACTGGTATAAACTCGTGAAATAGAACTAGTTCGATACGGGTATAGACCTTGGGGGAGGTGGAGTAGGCTTACCTGATAAATCATAAAGAAAAGGAAGTGAAAAAATTACCGTCGCTTGAGGGCGTGACATTGCTTTTATCACTGGAACTTTCTTTATTGTAAAAATGGCATATGCAAAAGAACAATGAAAGATCAAATATTACCGTATTTGATGTATAATCTGAGGAAGGATTTTTATGGTAGAAATACGTATTTTCTCTCTACTTCATGTATAACCTAGCCCAAAGTTTGCAGTGTGGTTTATTTTTGACTTCCAAATATTGACCTTTTTCGCTCGGAGTGCCGTAAATTATTAGTTTCTAATCATCAAGAAACAAGAAGCTGTCATTTGAAGTGTTGGAAATTTGTCTTTGTGATCGAGGAAGCACAAAAGGTCCCAAAGCTGGATTTCATTACGAATGTCGATACTTTGGTATTTACCGCCGCCAGAACACTAATATTTAACTTTTCGTACTGGGTAAATAAGTCGAAATAGGTTTTTAGGACTGAAAATTGCTGAAAAACACCTGCTTGTAAATAAAAAGTACGGTAAGGTTTATGTAATCCTTTAAGACAAACAGTTAGGTTGTACCTTTGCCCAGTTCTCAGATGTTATCTCACTGCTAGATAATACCATGTACTCAATGTCAAGCAATATATGATTTGCCGATGGTATTTTGAGCATCCTTTGATCGACAGAGGTTAAAATTATATTTTAAAAATGACACATCTGGTGTTTTTCCAAAGCTCCTCTATATATAATTTATTTTGTTTGCTTTCAGTTTTTTCGTCGCTTGTTAATTTTTATCGAGTAAAATGTTAACAATTATTAATTTTCCTTTATTAGCAACATGCAGTCATTGACTGGTTATTTATTTGAGAGAAAAATTGTGAAGCGGTAATTTCTTTAAGACAATAAATTTAGCATGAAAAAGACCTCTTTCTAGGAATTCAAAATGATAAATTATAAATTTCATTGTAATTCTTTGCTGATTAAAGAAATATTAATAATAATAATAATAATAATGATAATAATAGTAATAGCACATGTGCCTGCATTCAACTTTCCTGGCTTGTAGTTGGGTGCTGAATGTTTTTCACTCATCCATCACTAGACTATGTGTAACCACTCGATAATAGTAATAATAGTAACAACAACAACAACAACAATAATAATAATAGTGATAATAATAATAACAACAATTATAATAATGATAATATTAATAATAATAATAAT
This sequence comes from Morbakka virulenta, assembly GCA_003991215.1. Lineage (NCBI taxonomy): Eukaryota > Metazoa > Cnidaria > Cubozoa > Carybdeida > Carukiidae > Morbakka > Morbakka virulenta. The sequence continues at coordinate 2,691,140 of RDPX01000007.1, read as the reverse complement.
AATAATAATAATAATAATAATAATAATAATAATAAACGTCCTGGGTATGACGTAAAAATGCATCCGGTTATGGAGTTTGGACGTGGGCGAATGAGGTAACCCTTTGCCTCAACTACCTCCAGGTCACCCTTGGGCAAGGTGTAGCACCTGTTAACCTACTCTGAGACCTTGAAATACCAGGTTGACGTCCGGCGGAGTTAAGTCTGTCCCTTTATCCGCGTTGATTATAAATACCAGGTTGCGACTGGCGTGGAATATCCAGCTCCTTTTTTCAAATGAATTTCAGAAGGAAAAATAAATAATGCCGCATCGCCCGTCACGCGGATAAACAAGGAGCGCGTACCTCAGTCAGTGACCAGGCTGAGGATTTCGAAAAATCTGCTACAAGGTCTAACTCTTCTCAGAATCACAACCAGTGTGGTCACCAGACCTGGAATGCTCCCAATTCTGGCCCCTTGGGCTCACCACCTAAGAAAAATCAGAAAGAAAAAAGAAAGAAATGGACAAGAGAAGAAAACAAGGAAGTTTTATATTGTTTTTACTATGCTTTAGAGAATCCTGAAAATAACAACACCGAAGATACTTTCCTAAAATGGTGTACGCGCAAAAGCGAGAGTGACAAATTTGATAATCTAGACGCAAATAAACTGGCAAACCAAAGAAGATACATTATTCGTAATAAAAAGCTAACTGACATTGAATTAGCACAAATTAGAGAACAGGCTAGGTATGACGCAAGGGGAGAAATCGTCGATGATGATGTCAAGGAAAGAGTGATCAACGATAATATTATTGTTGAAGATAATGGAAGGTTGATTGAAAATCGTGATATTGTAAGGCCACAAGAAAATGAAGTCCAAAATGATGGGGAAGTAAAGAATGGTAATGATGAGGCTGGTCGTCAGAAAAATGATATCAATCAAGAAAAGGTTATTTTATTGAAAGCAGAAATCATAGAGGAGTTATCTACTGTTAAGCACACTGAAATTACTGATAGGGAACCATTGATGAAAATTAGACAGACCCAGAAATTCAAAATTTTGTTAGCCTTGGGAAATGAAGCACTGAGTCAACTTTGCGAAGAAATAAACCCTGAATTAACGGAACTAAATCAGTTAATGTACGCAACATCTAAAGTCCTTCAAAACAAATGTGGCGTGAAAGGTAAACGTAAAAGAAATAACAATAAACCCTTTAAACCTCAATGGCAAGTAAAGATAGAAAAGGAAATTGAAAACTTTAGAAAGGAAATCTCTTTACTTGATGAATTATAGAAAAATAAAGAATTAAAATCTGGAAAAGCTAGGAAAGTTATTAGAAAATATCACTTAAGAAATAAAGAACAGATACCCCCTATTAAAGAGGAGCTCAAACAAAAATTACAAGTTAAAGCCCAAAGACTACGTCGATTCACTAAAAGAAACAATTTTTATAGACAAAACAAGATTTTTGAAACAGATGCGAAAACGTTCTACCGAGAAATCGGAAAAGCGTCCATGTAGAGGAAATACCATCAGAGGACTAGGTCAGAAATTTCTGGAACATTATTTGGGGTAATGAAAAAGGGCATAACAAAAATGCCCAATAGATAAAAGATCTGGAAAGGAATGCTACCGATATCCCTGAACAACAATGGGGTATCATAAGCACTGACGAGATTGCAAAAGCGCTAAAAAAGTCCCAGAAATGGAAATCTCCAGGAATAGACCAAGTACCAAATTTCTGGCCCTACACCTTACACTCTACGCATCCTAGATTGGCTTCAATGTTTAATGAAATGTTGACTAAACCAGATTCAACACCTAAATGGTTCTACCAAGGTACAACTTACTTACTTGCTAAAACGAATGACACTAAAAAACCCCAAAACTAGCGTCCAATCACATGCTTGTCAACAACCTATAAACTACTAACATCAGTATTATCTGAAAGAACATATGCACATATGGAGGAACATAACATCTTCCCCATAGAGCAAAAAGGTTGTAAAAAGGGATCATACGGCTGCAAGGACCAACTTCTTATAAATAAAATGACATTAGAAAATACGAAAACAAAACACCGAAATTTAAGCACTGCATGGATTGATTACAAAAAGGCCTTTGCCAGTGTCCCTCACTCGTGGATTTTACGTTGTTTTGAATTATTTAAAGCATCTCCCACGCTTATTAATTTTCTTAGATCCTCCATGCAATTATGGGAAACCAATCTTTTTTCCTCCCACTCTAATGGTATCTTGTCTTCTCATGGCATGCGAATAAAATGTGGTATTTTCCAGGGCGACTCTTTGTCCCCACTTCTCTTTTGTATGGCGCTCATTCCTCTGTCAAAACTCTTAAACGACACCGATTACGGATATAACATCAGTGAAAAGAAAATAAATCATCTCTTTTATATGGATGATCTGAAACTTTATGCCTATAACGATGAATAGCTGGAAGGATTACTTAAAAAAGTAAAAGCATTTAGTGATGATATAGGGATGGAATTTGGATTGGACAAATGCGCAAAAGCCACTTTTAAACGCGGAAAATTAGGTAAAACCGTTAACATTGTGCTTGATCATGACACTACTATTAAAGCACTAGACCAGGAGGCAACTTACAAATTTCTGGGTGTCAATGAAACTAAAAATTAGAAAAGAATGTTTAAGGCGAGTAAGAATGTTAATGAAGGCAGAGTTGAATTCTAAAAACCGAATAACGGCGGTAAACACCTTAGTAATACCAGTGGTATCATATAGTTTTAATATAATAAATTGGAATCTAAGTGAACTTCAAAAATTAGACGCCAAAATTAGAAAGCAGTTCACTTGCCATAGAATGCACCATCCGCCGTCCGATGTAGACCGCTTGTATATTCACAGAAGTAAAGGAGGAAGAGGATTAATACAACTAGAGCTCTCCTACAAAACCTCGACTATAGGGCTTTTTCAATATTTAGACAATGCTGATGGCTGGATGCTTCAGCTGGTTAATATACACGAAAACTAAAAAAAGCTCCACTCTGTTGTTAAAGAATCTGATACGTTTTCCCGTAAATTACGTCTCGACATTGAAAACGACCATCGTTTAGCTCCTACTGAAATTGCCCGTAAAACAAAGAAATACGCTAAGAATGAAGGATTGAAACAATTTGAATCCAAATGGCAAGAAAAGCCTCTCCACGGACAGTTCGCAGCTCGAGCCAATAACGCTGATGTAGACACAAAGGGAACCCATCAGTTGCTTCGCAGCTCATGGCTGAAAGCGGAAATCGAAGGCTTTATTCATGCCGCCCAAGATTAAAGTTTATTTACAAGGAATTATCAGGCAAACGTCTTGCATAATGGTGCGGACTCAAAGTGCAGATTTTGCAATGATAAAACAGAAAATATTGACCACCTTGTCTCTGGCTGCTCTATTTTAACACCAGGAGAGTATAAAAACAGACACGACAGGGTTGGTCAGTACCTCCATTGGAAGACCTGCAACCATTTCTCTATAAATACTAAAAGTAACTGGTACGAACACCATCCTGAACCTGTTACAGAGGTACAAGACTTTAGCATCCTTTGGGATTTCCCAATCCACACTGATACAGGCCAATCGCCCTGACATTGTCATTAAAGACAGGAAAAACAACACCTGCCTTCTCATAGACATGAGCGTGCCATCAGATAGAAATGTCTCTGCTAAAGTATTTGAGAAACTTGCAAAACACAAGGATTTGGAAATAGAAATTGAAAATATGTGACACCTTAAAACAATACTATTCCTGTTGTGGTAAGTGCTTTGGGTTTGATAAAGAAAGGAACTACTGACTATCTTGACAAAATTCTCGGAAACCCTTCTCTTCAAAAAGTACAAAAAATTGTATTGAACAGTACAGCTCATCTTTTAAGAAGAGCGCTTTCTATCTAAAATTGTCATCTGTATCAGGGTTTTTTTCTTTTTCCTTTGAATTTTATAACCTTTTATACTTTTATGTCTTATGTATACCTAATTGATGTTCGTGATTTGTCAACCTTAATGTTTTATCTTGTATTTTAATGTGCATTCAATATCCGTAGATTGTCCTGTTTAAGATATTGTAGAATTGATGTTCGTAAATTGCCTTGAGTTTTTGTATTTAAATTTTTAATACCTTTTTATACTATTTTTTACCCTTACAAACAATTTTTTCCCCCACAAATAAAACCTCCAATTTCACTCACCCTGTGTCACTGGTAGTGACCCGGTGTTTGATCTTAACAAAGCAAATCAAAGTATATTTTTGTAATAATAATAATAATAATAATAATAATAATAATAATAATAATAATAAAATATATTGTTGTTACTCGCAATTTGACAATGACTCAGCAGCTTGTTTTTTGATGGCTTGGCATTCTTGCTCGCTCATTAACGCAATTACTTCTCAGAACAATTCTATTACCCACCAATCTTGGTCCTATTTCAAAAAACCAACACAGACCATAGTATTCTTAATAGTGTTGTTTCCATTGCTGTTGTTGCTGTTTTATTTTACTCCTGTTGCTCTTTCACTTTATTACTGACGCTATATCCACTGACAATGTTCCAGAGTAACAAATGTAGCACTGGTCCTCTCTATTACTATTTTTTTTTCTGTTAAATNAATAATAATAATAATAAAATATATTGTTGTTACTCGCAATTTGACAATGACTCAGCAGCTTGTTTTTTGATGGCTTGGCATTCTTGCTCGCTCATTAACGCAATTACTTCTCAGAACAATTCTATTACCCACCAATCTTGGTCCTATTTCAAAAAACCAACACAGACCATAGTATTCTTAATAGTGTTGTTTCCATTGCTGTTGTTGCTGTTTTATTTTACTCCTGTTGCTCTTTCACTTTATTACTGACGCTATATCCACTGACAATGTTCCAGAGTAACAAATGTAGCACTGGTCCTCTCTATTACTATTTTTTTTTCTGTTAAATGTAAGATGACAAACCTTACAATTCGGTCATTTTCCTCACAGAGAAATAAATATTATAAAGTAAAATTGAACAGATTTTAGCTTCTTTGCCGAAAAACAAATATATGTCGTGATGGGTTCTATAACACATTTCCCCTCAGACCAAATGATATATATTTCTGTTAAAAATAATACCTCATTCTCATTAAAGCGTAAGTAAAATTTACCCTCTAATATTCATGAAATGGTTATCACTGTGTTTTGTGTTATGTAATGTTAAGAGAATGGTTAAGGATGTCTGGAAAAACAGTCTTTATTGTTGTACTTGTGGTGTCTGGGAGCAGTAGGTGGATTTGTCGTGGTTTCTTTTCATAACAGGCCAAATATGCGACTTAAATAATTTAGTAGTTTTGGTGTTGGACTTAGAATAAACTTTCTTGCTGCCAAAACGCAAAACGGAGGAATATATATCTATATATATATATAAATATATATATATATAAATATATATATATAAATATATATATATATAAATATATATATATAAATATATATATATATATATAAATATATATAATATAATATAATATAATATAATATAATATAATCCTACCCATTGAAACACATGCGTGGCGGCTAGAAAAGTCTATTAATAGTTTATTACCATCAGAGGCCTTACTGGCTGCAATTTCATTTACTAATTCATTATTAAAAATCTAAACAGTTATTTTGTCTTCCATTGTTTACAGGATGTGTTTTATGTACATATTTTTGTAACTTTGAAAGTAAATCGTCGTATTGTAAAATACATACATATATATATATATGTATATATATGTGTGTGTTTCTTTGTATGTTTATATGCATCATATGCTTAAAACGCTGAAGATATGGGGTGCAACGCGGTATTATTACTATAATACTCATCTATATCATTTCTACAACTTAATCATACCCTTGATTGCATTACTTCATCCCAAGACCCCTGTCTAAAGTACAAGCAGTGACCTACACGACAGTTGTTTATAACAGAATGACGAAGGGGGAAAAAATCCTATCCTGGCACACTCTAAACATTATATTATAATCTGTTTGACTACTTAGATAATTAGATATTGTAAACAATTATATGTTTTATTTTTAAGCACATTAGCTCTCTGTTAGGTGACTTACAATTTGGAAAGCATATACGTTCTTGTCAAAATAAGCAGGTAAGTCAATTGTTTAACAGCTGGTTGCTTAAAGAACTGAAAACCATTTTCCATTTGCCGACTTTTTATAAAAATGTCAAAGACCTGTTCTCTGCAGGACTTTAAACCTGTTTTTCATTTGCCAAATGTTATCTTTTCTGATCTAGTTACGATAACTTTCAACTGTATGTAGCTTTTCGAAAGACTAAACTAACAATGTTAGGTACAGTATTATCATTTATCTAATTTTTTTCAAAGTCCGACCATAAAGATGTTTTTTGTTTTTTCACATTTTTCTTGCATGTTAGCTATTATTACTAACCCCCATCATCGAAATCAATTCCCTTTTGCAAAATTGTTCTTCCTTGTAATATTGTAAACAATTACATATTCCATTTTTATAAACAATGGTTCTCTACAAAGTGAAGTACAATTTAGATAGAATATGCCTTCTTGTCAAAATTGGCAGTAAAGCCAATTGTCAAAACTTCCCTTTTCAAAAAAATCCTTAAAGACAAATAATTTTTCATTCTAAAATCTACAATATCCTTTCCGACATACAACAGCATTTAAAGTGTACAAGTGTTTTTTTGAGAAATAACAAATTCTCTTACGAACACCATATATACCGCATAGTTGCCTGCTGCTATGTATGTTTAAACCTCCATTTTATGAAAATTCAAAGACACCGTAAAATCGTCCTTAACGTTTTTAGAGGTTTGAAATTTTTCTAATTTAGACAACGTAATCCTTTTAACCACAACAATGAAAAGGAAACAGTTTCAAATCCGATCCTTACATCGTAATTTCTTTCTGGCAATACTTTTAATAACAGTTTTGACTTTTTTTGCCTCAAGTGCCTGCTGACAATGAATTCAATTTATTAAATAGACCTCTGCTTCATATTACTTTGAAGACTAATAAAGTAGGTTTTCCATTATCTGCTGTAAGTATACTTGTATTTTAGAGCTGTTTTCTGTGACTTTTCTTCCAAAACCTCTATAATTTAAACTTGTCAATTACTACTTTTCTATAGATCTGTCTATTGCGGTCATATGTAATTGTCCAAGGTGGTTTGTCCACAAAGTATTTTACGGTTAAGGGTTTTGTATCACCTTTATATTTGCAAAAATGGAAGAAGAAAAAAACCAAACAGAAACAAGAAGAAAGCTAAACCATTAAATTAAAGTATTGAGAGGGCTCATGTGTACAGAAAACAATGTCGTACAATTTAAATCGATATTTCCGAAATGGCTTGTTACGTTTTCCTGACTACTGATTCCAGAAAAGCAATAACCGTATTTTAGATAATGTGTGAGCCTGCCGTAATGGTTTCGAAAACAAATCATCCTAATGTACCGTAATTATTCTAATTTAACGCGGCGGTAAAAATAATTATTTTGACCAACCCGCGTTAATAATTAGAGGCAAAAAAATTCATTCGCACAAAATAAGAAACATTTTTGACTTTTCAAAAAAAAAATATTTTTCCAAATGAATTTTTCCTTTAATAAATTTTACAAGCTCTTTAGTTCTTTTTCTTTTTATTAATTCGTACCTTTTTGCACTCGTTGTGATCCTTTAGAGCATTTGAAATGAGATACGGTAGGTTTGCATGAAATTCCAAATTGTTGACTTGAAAGTCCATATGAATTTACATGTTTAGAGTTGGTAGGCACAATGTCGCAGTTTCAATGTATATTTTAGAACCGACTGAATTACATAAATTCTTACGACGAAAAAAAAAAAAAATGCTCCATAACTCTGCACACCAACAGCAAACCTCTCCC
>RDPX01000007.1:2432131-2675217 GCA_003991215.1 Morbakka virulenta | reverse complement strand
AAAAATTGGTTGAATATCCACTTACAAACAATAGGTTGAAGAGCAGAGTTCCACTTTCGAATCGCATGCACCTTTTAGCTTCCACCATAAACGATACAGCATCTGTCAAATCTTGGGCTGCTAATGTGTGGAAACAGCGATGGAGTAATACAGACAACCAGCTTTCCCAATTTATTCCTGAACCTACGGTGAAACCTCCAGGACATGACCTGAAGCGTGAACAATGGGTGCTCTTAAATCGATTACGATCTGAATATGGACGATATGCCGATTTCATGCATAGAATTGGTCTAAGGGACAATCAATTTTGTCGTTGTGGTGAAATTCAATCCCATCAACACGTATTGATTTGCTGATAGGTATTCGAGGTGATATCAAAACTGTTGATGAGGACTTCCGTTTGTGGCTCAATGACAATGTCTTAGATATTTAGCATTTTTTTTGTTGATCATACGCATATATATATATATATCAGTTTATTAACTCTTTGTTAACTGGAACTTTGAAGTCCGATTACTGTTTTCGAAACAGCAATTTCTCAATTAAACTATGGATTTTCCCCCTTACCTCTCTTAATTTTAAATCAGCGTGGAACTTCAACAAGGCTATAATTTCAAACTGAAGGCTGGAACTTAAAAATGGCAAATAACGTACAGTGTGTAAAAAGAATTATGAAATGAAAGAGGAAATGACGACAGTAGAATTTCAGTTTTAATAGAATGTAATAGAATTTAATTGAGATCTGAAAAAAAGAATCTCGATGTTTCCAGGAGGTTCTTTTCATGAAACGCTAATTGTTACATTCCATTTAAACATTTTTTTCGTGTCGTCCACTTTTGATTGAACAAGAAGGCTACGTCAAGACCCAAACTTAATTATTGAAAAAACAAAATTAAAAACACCCAATCTTATTATTTTTAGCGTTGTTTATTCCTGCACGATCTGTAAGTAGACATAGACATCTCATTTGTGACAAAAATGTAAAACCATAAAAGAATTAATCCTATCCTATAAAGATCCTATCCTATAAAGTTTTATTTTTTTCAAAGATAACGAAAATGTCAGCCAGCAATATTTCTTGGCAAGCTTTAATTTGAGGAATCAATAACATTACTTTCCTAATTTTAATTATTCCAGAAAACAAAATATGGATGCAGGATTCGTGGTACCGAACGTAGTTATCACATACAAAATTAAATCCCTTTTGTTAAAAAGAGTTTTTGCTGGTACTCGTCTACTCCAAGACAGCAATATAAAAAGATACTGAACAAAAGATATTTTTCCAATGAGAAAAATACAAGGACGATGAAAGACAGTTCATAACCTGTGGTTATTGCCTGTCTTAAACAACTATTAATCATATACAAGTTCTTGTTTACAAATTTCTGCAAAGCAAAGGCCATGAAATCTGAAAATAAGTAGTATCCAATGTTCCCAATTGCAAAGCAGACCTAATTCTATCAATAACTTTGCTTGGCAACATAATATGATCTTTCTCCTTCTTTCTTTGTGATATTTATCAAGGAGAAAGAAGAAGTAAGATAACAAGACTTGATTTTTAGTAAAGAAACAAGCACATTGCATCATTTCTGTTATTATCTTTTAAAAAGAAACTCGCACTAACCAGCTCCTCAATGATGCATTACACCATCCAGTCCCATCCCGTAATTCAGTGTCATTACCACAGTGTTTGGAAGATAAAGAGTCATCCTTTCAAACCCATACGATCTTAGAGAGCAAAAAAGTCACCTTCAGAAGGTCCAATGATAATATGCTTAGGATGTCCAAAGAGCCTTACACAGAATCACAGGAGCCAATCATGAAGAAAAAAAACCCTGTGAAACGGATGTCTACTCTACGTCAAAATCAGCAACAAGGACCTCTGACGATCTTTTCAAGAACACAGTGTCCCGTATTCCTTTTTCACAGCATCTACTTTAATGGATATATTGTACAAACTCAATAGAGAAACTATAGTTTACAAACTACATAGTTCTGCCTTCTACGTCAAAGCTTTCCGTGGGTCAAAAGGATAAAGAGCACAAGATAGCGGTTCAAAAAGGTGATATTAAGAATCATGGAATAGTGGAGCACTGCTGAACACAAGAACATATATATGACTGGGAAAGTAAAAAGACTATTAACAAGAAAAGCAATACAACAACAAGAAAATAGAGGAACCTATCCATTTTCTGCAGCACAGCAATTAAATCAACAGTATAACGTAAAGTCATCCAGAAATAGGGCTCCAAGCACCATGAAAAGTTACACAACAAACACAATAGAGATATGAGGTCACTCTTGAAAACAACTTGATCCCTATCACTATCTAGGTTTGCACTATCCAAATATAAATAAACTGCACCCAGTCAAGCTAGTGCCCTGACCACCGGAGAAGCATCTTTTGAAACATAGCTCAGAAAATGCTTACGACTCATAACATGTTAACGCTCCTGTAATAATAAAAATGTACCTATTTATAGTACGGCAACAACACAGCAAAACAGAAATCAAGATTGGGAGAAAAGAGATGTTTATAATGTGCTTATAACTAAGAACACATATCAATAAAAGTGTAGATTCCAAAGTTTACCATTAAAGCCCCAACTATTTTACTGTCTGTTTTAATCTTAAAAAATAGGTTAACTCTTAATTATGGAAGACTGTTGGTAAAGTAACTTGTTTTTGTTATTAGATTTGTCCGCTTTATAAAAGGTTTCTCTCTTCTATCTTAAAATTGATGTAGTGAGCATAGACGTGAATGAATTAATGTGTTGTTATGGTTACTATCATTTACGTAATTTAAAACAGAATAGAAAGAAATTCTTATAAAATCATATATACAATGTACATATTTGTTATATGTATGTTATATATATAACAGTTTTATATTACTCATTTACGACTTCTCACTCTCTTTTGACTTATATACCTATCTATTAATAGATCTCGTAAGTAGTTTGGTAATTCTCCCAAGGACTGGAAACCTTACGTTGCAAGGATGTATTTACATGGAATGGAAACATCCATGTTCCAAGCTGGAGTGATAAGCCTTTGAACACACAATTGTTTGCAGATTAAAAATATTATATATATATATATAGATAGATAGATATATACATAGAAAAAGAATCTAGACATATATATGTGTATATATGCATGTATATATAAGTATGTATGTATGCCTGTATGTAGAAATATTGAGATTTCTTGTGTTTTGTGGATATTTAGTGCGATTTATTCACTTCAAAGTTTTTTAAAGTGCTTATGCATTTTGTTCTTGATTCTGATGTCATCACACCATAACAGATAAAGAAAATGAATTCAAGTCAGAAAGGATGGTTTGACTAAGCAGACATTTACATAAATTATCAGCATTACATAGATAAGGAATTTATAGGTGTGGGTGCTAAGAAAGCTAGAATTCTTGTTTAATGAGAAGAACTTTTCTTACAAAATGTTTCTCCTTCGTCAAAGGTACGAGATCTTGCTATTATCATTACTGTTTACTGTTCCTTCTCCTTTAAAATGTCAAATGTTTGTTGACAGTAACAGCTACTAACCTAATAATACACATTAATAAAAGCCTATTTCCAAACTAATCTGCAAGACCTCAGAGAGGTCACCGAGAGTTCCTTGTCAGTTCTTTTCATTTGGAAATTGACCATTAATTGATAATGTCTCCTTTTGTAAGGTGTACCTAATCTTTGTTCTTTTTTACCCAACGGTTCTAGTTGGTAATGGTTTTTGCTTACTAAAAAAATGTGACGTAGAGGATTCCTTATCACCTTGGAATACACATAGACTAAAGCGAAGGCTGTCAGTCGGTAGGGCTTATCGTACACAGGAATGAGCTAAGCAACAGACAGCAAAGGCACACTGTTGCAATGAACGTGGACTTTAAAGGTTTTCTTATTGGTAAATTCTAGTTCCTTTCTTCTAGACCTTCCTGATTAACCTGTCAACACTTTTTTTGTTTGACGAACAACACGTGGTCAACAGTAACGGTAATTTTATGAACCAATGATGCTAATGCGTGGTCTTGATATGGAGCCTTGAGTTGTTAAGGATTCTGAGACTTGCTTTAAGTTCAAAAAGAATTCTTTATGAAATTTGTGCAATAGTTGTCCCTCGTTTGTTATGGATCTTTCTTTGATAGTATTTTTTTTCCTCGGACTCCAAGCTTCTGGAACTCTTTGGGTTGCTTTCCTACATGAAAAGACTTCAGTGTTTTAAAGTCTAAGGCTAGCTCTTATTTCTTCACCCAACCTTCTTTTTGTTATTTCCTTTATTTTTCCGACATTTTTCACAGTTCCATACGTTTAGTGACATTATGCCTTGTATGGTTTTTAACCATTTAAAAAAGGGAAGAAAGTGCTAAGGTACTTCATTTCTCATGACCCTTACGACGCTAGCTAATAACACTGGGGGACTTTAGATGCTCTTAATTACATTGGTAGTTATCGTCTGTACGCAAGTTTCCGTAAATGACAAGAGAGCTGAACAATATTCTGGTAATTTTGTCACACTGTATACACTGTTTTTAAAAATGCTCCAGAGGCTGTTGCAAAAAACAAACACTTTGGCTGGATAAAAGAAAACTGAGTATGGGAAACATTCAATTCTAAGCAATTTTTGCAACGTTTGTGTAGAAACAGCCCCCACAAAAAAGAAAAGAAAAAACATTCTTACTTATATTAAAGCTTAGCTTTTATTTAAGTAAGAAGCATTTAGATTAGAAAAAAGCTGATTAGCGTACCAATGCCAATAACCAAAGCTCGCTTAGTATAGTTTTTTTACTTAGTAAAACTATAAAAAATGAAACCACATAACTATATTCAACGTCAGCTAACAGAAATATAGGATATTGAGCTGATATTCGTGTCATCATCAGGAACCGATAGCTCGATTTCAAGCAGCAGTGGCTCTCTTCACCAGCTCTCTCCAGATGTTCCGATCTTGGACAACTCTCGTTGCTTCTGCCATTGTCAATCCACAACGGTCTTTGATGTTATCACTCAGTCTAACTAGACTAAGCGATATTCGTGTACTAAAATCAGTTTGTAGCAGATACCAACCATCAAATGACTACACTGTAGCTTTTGTAATTAGTATCAAAAACCTTAATAAAAGAATCTAATAATGAAAAACAATCATTCATTTATGGTGGCATATCTCAATACAAACCAATTCAAGAACAGCGTCAACAGCAAAATTCATATTGTCATTGATTGATTGTCTAGTCACGATTTCTGACCCCCTATAGTTCAGCTGTGGGAACTTATAAAAGGCAATAGTAATGATAACATCTAGTACAGGAAACCTCCGAGAAAGAAATACCTTAAATAATACAGGTCTTAAACTAATTAGTGACAACTTAAGTAGTTTATTCAATACATAACTAAACTGTAATTGATAGGCAATTTAACCAAATTTCCCTTATCTTAATATTCGTAATAGAAAACGAATAACTGAAATTTCAATCTAAAAATTACAATTTTTTTTCTTTAAATATTGAGATAACTAAGTTAAAGAAGAACAAATAGAAAGCTTCTTCATTGCTTTGATACAGAACACTTCCAACTATTTCACTTTGTCTGTAACTTACTACACTCCTTCTTAGCATTCCCGATAAGAAAATTTTGCTTTGGGTGTGGCAGTAGAAATGGGTGTAGACTTATTACGCAGTGGTGAAATACACAAATGTTGCCCTTTATAAAGAAGAAGATGAAAGCTAAAGCTAGCAGAGGTGTTTTCTCCTAGCACTGGGGTCAGCGAAAAGAAAATATTCCAATTGCTTAAACACTATCCCCAGGGAAAAAATGGGAATGGCATTTTGAAATCCAGAGATCCAGCTCGGTTCATATAATGTTATCCACTTTTTTCTAATTTCAACTTCTATTCTTAAATGTTTCCATGTATCATTACATGTAAACCGTTATGAAAAAGTAATTGTTCTTTGCACTCTAGCCACTAAGAGACTTATATTCTCAATAATTTATTTGTCAGGTCATTAATATGCATATCCTCAACACGTAATTGTCTGTTCAAGTTTTCATTTAGTTGTTGTCAGAGAATATTTTTCTCTGAGAACAACTAAATAAAGTATCAATTAATGTGACAGCCATACAGTCAATGTACATTTAATGGATTGTGGTTACTGGTTATTACTTTAAAAGAAAAAATGCATTCATTATATCGGCCAACAAAATCTTTTTTGATATAAGTTGTTTCCAAATTATACTATCTTTCTTATCAATTTTTTTGCGCTAAATTCAAAAATGTAATTCGTTCTTTGTCATCAGGTACCGAATTTTTTTGTATAAATTTTCTCTGATTTCGTAAATTTTCTTCTTTTTAGATATATTCAGGACCAACATTTGCAGTTGATAATAGGTTTTTACTTCACAAATTGCGTACATGGTCGATAAACTGTTTTAAGGAGTTAGTCCAGTAATGGCGCTGTCCTTTAAAAACTACTTTAGCCTCAAATTGTTCAGTTTATTTGCTGTACACAGACATCATGGCTACCAGGATTTAAATGTGGTTAACGTGCGCGAATCGATTTATGAGATTTAAATGCTCGTTGAAATAAGGAACAGGTTAAGAGGGGTTTAAGGGGGCTTGACACTGCCATACCAAAAGGAGAGGATTCAGTTCTTTTTGTCACAATTATATCCAGTGCAATATTCAGAAGCTATTTCTTTTGCAAGAGGTATTGTCTTTATTTGAGAGGTGTGTAAAAAGAAATGTTTTTATTAAAAGAACATGGTTGGTCAGTGTAGGAAATGTATTGATTATCCAAATTCTTTTTTGTTACATACGAGGAAAGTTTACAATGACAAAAGAGTATTTAAATTGCTGACTTGTTGATTATGCATATTTCCATGTAAAACTTGGTGATTAAGACAAAAACTGGGGTCCTCATATTGTTTGCAAAACAGTGTGGAAAGTATTTTTAATGAGCACTTGGTAAGAAAGCCACGAGTTTTCGAATTGCAATGATTTGCCGGGAGCCTTGGAATCCTGTAGATGACTGTTATCTTTGCATCACAGATATACAGGGAATCATAAAAATGAACATGAAGATCATTATCCAAACGTAGACTCAGTATTTAATAGGCTCTTAGATGACAATGATAATCTAGATTCATTCTTTATGTATAAAGATGAGATTTCAGATCAAGATTTCCTAGATATTTTGGATATGAGTGCAGCTTTTTCGTGCTCCAAGGCCCCACTGTGCTTTAGAGGAATCAGAGCTCAGTGGCTTTTTTCGAGAAAATAGTCTTTATAAAGAGCCTCTTATAACCTTGTATTATTTTCCAGCACTCTGTCTCTTCCATGTTTTGTCTTAATTTTATAAGTTATGGAAATAGGCCTTCGCTTCACAACGACAATATCCGTGCTTTGTTAGTGTAACGTTTATTCTAGTCTCAAACTCTGTTTTTTCTCCCTGTTCCCTTTAGTTGTGATTCCTTTAAAACCTTTCTTTTATTTGCTACTGCGCTTAGGGATCGCGTCAGGGCGTCACTTATAGAGGTTTCCTTGCCTATATTCTGCATTTCAGATACTTTAAACTTCATTTGGTAGTTAAAGGCTAGAGTTGTTACACTCGATTTTCACACGGGGACGTACTGCACTGAGTTGAGTTAGCTTGGCCCAGAATGGCTAGGTTTGGCAGTCAACTCTTTAGATAACAACCCATCACTAATATAGGTCGAAGTAGTGGTTAACACTGTCTCTATATCTAAAGGTAACTTATCAGTCAGTCATCAGTTCAATATTTAAGTAACTCTAGATAATTTTGTTCACCTCTTTTTAAATAACTGCACTTATTTACTTGTTTATTTTTATAGCATCTTTGGTCCTGCTTGTGTAACATAAGGCCTTTCAATATCAGATGCTATCCTGGTAGCCATTTATTTCTGCACCAACCCAAACAAGGGATCTCACTTAAGGGTATTAAACTCAGTCATACCTGGCCTTCTCCAGATGGCTCTCAGTCTGTCAAATTTATTTTTGTTTTTCAGCAATGGTAAGTGTAATTATTGAGTGTTCTTCTTATTTCCGCTTAGTACAAGCCACATCCATCTGCATCTGATAACAACGGCCTCAAATATTTCTATGGTAATCTGCTGTCTTTATGAATGAGATATCAATTAATATTCTATTTGCTTAGTCTAAGGTCAAGTTGCAAAATGTTGATTTAAGCCCAATAACGAAGTTTATGATTTAAACAAAATAAACACTAAGCAAGTTACTGAAGCCGACTCTACTGGTGTGGATCTTAGTTCAAGCAGGGCCAAAGGAAATTATGTGAGAAAGCATTTGAAAATTATTTTGATGAGTGAATGAAGCATGAGATGAATGTCTATTTATAACCAATCTCCTATTTGCAGATGGGTTTGAATATGTGGAGGAATCTGATTCGTACAAAGACGTTGTTTAAACGCTGACAAGGTTATCCAGCAAGATACGGAATAAAATATCTAGGCCACAATTCGCCTGTAGCAAACAGAACTCAGAAGGAACAATAAACAAATACTTCAAAAAGTGAGTGAGAACTGTAATTTGCACCCAGCAACGGTAAAAAATACCCTTCAAAAACGATTATGTGATCTTTTATTGATGATAAATTTTCAAATTGTATATGTCAGTGCCTACTAATAACACTCAGCACACTTGAGTAGGCATCGATAAAGGCTGGTATACTTCATGTTGCTCAACAAAACTCAGAAGCCTATTTGAAATTTCACAACCACCATTTTCCTTCCCATGGTGCCACTGACGCTGCTGCTGTTGAAAATGACACTTTTGAAACTGTGGCAGTAATTCGAAAGCCCTCCAATTCTAGAACTCCAACCTATTTTAGAGTGGTTTTCTTCACACAAACCGAAAGTTATGCCCTGCCATCTATGTAGTCTGTCACAACTGCTCTAAGAAAAGACTAAATTGTGCTGGTCTTAAAAGGACACAGAAGTTTAAGGTGATCTACAAACCAAAACTTTGTGTCATTTCTGTTGCGTACCATTGAAGTCTTAGTCATGCATCGAGTTTGTTGATGGGAATAATACGAATTTCACAACCTTGAATAGTGCTAGTAGTGGGGATAGCTTTATAAGTGAAGAAGTATATAAAACATTGCACCTTCCAGAAAACCAAGCTGCTAAAGAAGTGTTGATATATTAAATCTTGTTGGCTATTTTTGTCAATTTAGAGGTGAATGAACACAAATATAGTGAAGTAGATGGTGACACCCTTAAGAGTCTTTGTAGCGACATAATTCTTGGCTATAACTTGCAAAAATAAGACAATAATCTTGTTTTTTGTCTTTGTGTACCAAAGCAGGACTCGATTGTTGTGAACGACAATATGTTACGTGTTGTTACAAGGACCAGGAGTCTCCTCCCATAACAGGAAACGGTAATCCACTATTGGTATTCTAGCATTTTTTGAGTAATATCACACATATTCCTACTAAGCCCTGACTACTTACAACAGATGATCGGACCTTTCTTGACAACGACATGACTGTCCTGATGATTAGCATGTTAAATAAATTGGAATGGTAGCTATCTAAAGGCAATCTTTGTAAGGTAGGCGAAAGAAGTTATGTAAAAAACCCCCACATTTAATAAATAATTTTGTTGTTGTATCAAATGTTGAGTTCACTTGCTAATATGTCGTACTGCACCTGTCAATACTTACACACACACACATATATATATAATATATATATAATATATATATAATATATATATAATATATTATATATATTATATATACATATATGTATATAAATTCATATATATAAATTCAATATAAGATGATTTCTTAGGTATGGAATTTTTCTTGCTATGTTTCTATAACTCAGATACGTTTTTCCCTACGCTTTTTTCACCAAAATTTCTTTGCAAAAGAATGTAATATTCAACTCTTTAAGAACACAAAACTTATACTTCGTCCGAATAGTACGAAAACTAAGAAAATAACTAAGAGAATAACAAGATAAAAATTTACTTAGAAACATATATGTCGTCTATTAACATAAACAGTACAGAATCAAACATGGTATTGGAAAAATAACATAAATGTAAGAATAGCTCCAGCAAACAATTTGTCAAAGACATAAACTTCAATTAAGTAATGTTTAAGGGAATCAACAAAAATATATCATCCAAGGGAAAGGTTTTCTAAAACTGTGATGTAGAGAAATCTGTTGGACATTTCTTTTTAGAGTGTTGATTTTATTGTTGTTGTTGTTGCTGCTGTTATTGTTGCTGTTGTTATTGCTGCTGCTGTTGTTGCTGCTGCTGTTGTTGTTGCTGCTGCTGCTGTTGTTGCTGCTGCTGCTGTTGTTGCTGCTGCTGTTGTTGTTGCTGCTGCTGTTGTTGCCGAGGCTATTGTTGTTGTTGTTCTTCTTCTTTTCCCCCTCCTCCTCTTTATTACTGCTTACTATTTTTTGCTATCCAGTGTATAGCCATTGCTAAAGACAGGGTAAAAGCAGTCGGTCCAAATTGTTAGTGTCTATCAAGGCAACATCACGCGATAATATCTTTTTAGGCCGGTTATCTTTGCTTAAGTTTTTTATACCAAAACAGTGCCAGAAGATTATTATTTTCAACATTTGCGTACTTACACCATCTTAGTTAGTTGGGCTTGTAGCTACAAACTGAAAATCTGATAGTTCAGGAAACAGCTCATTTAAAAGTTATTGAAACAGACGTTCTGCTATCGAGTCCATCTGGCTTGAAATTCTAATCACAATACTTTTGGTGTGTGAAATCTCTTTTAAGTTCGCTGTGCTGACTGCCCGAGCCACCAGGCCAACAGTTAAAAACAAGAAAGCAATATAACCCTAAGCATTTATTATGTTGAAAATACGTAGATAAACTATCAATTATTAATTTCGAAAAAAAATCTTTTATCTGAGGGCATTAAAAGTCTAAACCATTTTATGTTGATTTTTCATCTGCTTCTCCTTTCGTGATATTGATCACATGACGGTGAAGTCATGTGACGATAGCAATATCATACGTTTCAAAGGTTGATTTTCTGTGGTTTTTTTGAAAATTATTCTGCTGATGAATAGCTCTGTTCTGTGGTTTAAAGACTTTTCCTTAGTACGTGGGAAGATAAAACTAGAATTAATAGTGTATTCCTTTTCATTTTGTTGATTCTTCTGAGTCGTGAACAAAAAATGTCGAGGGAAATCCACAAACGTTAACTCAATCATTTTTTAAATGCCTCCTAAAATATTCATGTGGAAAATAATATTTGATTAAATGGAAGGTTTGAATTAAAAGAAAAGCTGATTCTTATACAAATAAAAAACAATATAAAGGATATATTTTTTTATTTGGGTCAAAAAAATAGTTGTCAGAGTGTTTAGTCATTAAGACTACTACAAATGGCTTCACTGATGGGAACACAAAAGCCTTTCATGCTTTTCAATTCTGTAGCATCAAACACTTGAGAAAGCAAAAAATGTCTTCTTTCTTTAAAATCCTATTCCGACCATAGGAAAAAATTATTCCCGTTTCTTCTTTTTAGATTTTTCAAAAGCTATTCGATTAGCGATGAAATTCTGAGACTTTTAATTTTTATACCTTAAGTTTATTCTCTGATAATTTGAAGTTCTTCCGACAAGTACAGCAATGATACTCTCAATTTGGCTACAAAATGTTGTAAATTTTTAAAGTTATGTCTTTAACTAAACAACAGAAATTTACAATTTAAATGTTAATGCTTGAATACTTGTTTGCTTGTCACATTGCTCGCCAAATCCTGTTTTACTACACCATCTTCATTTATGTTTTTATACGTCAGTTGTAAGACACCTTTTTTCTACTACCGAATGTCCAACGCAGATACGATAACAAGTTAAGCATGCAAATTAATGTTGTCCAGAAGAACAAATGAGGCGCAGCGTAGGGATCAAAGAAATCAATCATACCCTAGGGTAGGGGGGAATGTCAGTTGGTCCTTGTTTTGGAAAAGACAGTTTCGGAAATAAGAATTCCACTCCAGAAAATAATGAAGAAGAAAGTTACGCTGCTAAGTGAACACTCTGGAGTTTTTAACAGACGAGGGGGCGCTTCTTTAGGTTTAGATTTCCGCTTCCCCGAGACTATTAAGACCTTGAAGAATGAAATACAAAATACCAAGCATTTTTTTCTTTTTTTGGTAAAATATACACTTTTGCTAACTACCGTAACATTTTACCTTCAATACAAACGTGATTCGAAATTACGTAGCCTTTATTGTAGTGCACGTGACGTCAAACAATGAACTGAGAATGTGTTTTTTATTGCTAACTTTAATAAGACGTGATAACATATTCTCCCTTCTGTATTTCAATTTGTTGACTGATGGTGAGATAATGATATCCTGGGCTTGTTTCAAAGTGAAGATGGCATCCAAGATGTCAAGAAAAGTTGTTCGTGCAGATGAGAACAAATGCACTTTTGCTGAGAAAGAAGTACTAGGAAAATAATGCAAAAAAGTATAAAGAAGAGTATGGCACTAAAGCTGAAGCATCAAAATCTTAAATGCTTCAATATAATTTGAATTAAAGTTAAATAATAAAGGAAATAAACTGGAGCCATAAGAGGAAAAAACACATAAGGAAATTACTAAGGGAAAAATGCCTTGCACTTGCTGTGCGTGAATTTCATTCAGATCTTAAAGGGTTGAAAAGCAGCGACCTTACTAATCAATGCAGTAAACTTAGGAAAATGGTGTTACCACTAAATTTTGAAGGTTGAAAACGAAATTTCAGTTCCAGCAGCTAAACCTTAAATATCGTCAACCAGGTGGTGGAAGAAACGTTATTGCACTTACACTAAGAGAAGCATTGTATGCTTGGTTTATATGTATTCGTAAATCACTGAAAGCTCTTCTGCAACTATCATTGCGTATATTTCAGGCAAAATTATGTTACGATCAGTGGCGTGATCAGCAACCTGATGACAGTAAACAACAATCAGAAGCTGTGTTGTCAAACAAACTGACTAAGGAAAAGATTCGTGAATGAAATTGTGTTAACGGTCGAATAACTGATAAAGTGCATGGCGAATTACCTGAAATAAGTAAGAATAGTGATAATGAGCAGAAGTCTGATCATACTTCATTGGTGCTCCATTTTGACTCCCTCTGTGAAAACGAGGATTTAAGGATACAAAGTTTATTGACAATCTTACACAAGAAGAAAACTTTTGTCAGACTTACTCCACATGTCACATGTATAAAGAAACAATATTTTGTCGCATGCCGCAATATGAAGAAACGCACTCAGATGAGAAAAAGTTCTAACGGTTCAGTGGAAGTGGATGGAACAAAATGACCAATGTTTAAACAGTACTAACTTTAGAAATCTGTTTGAAAAGATGTTTGTTTGCTAGCTTTATATATATGTAAAGTATAACATGCAAGTATGCTAAAAT
The DNA here is from genome assembly GCA_003991215.1 of Morbakka virulenta. Classification (NCBI taxonomy): domain Eukaryota; kingdom Metazoa; phylum Cnidaria; class Cubozoa; order Carybdeida; family Carukiidae; genus Morbakka; species Morbakka virulenta. Next base: position 2,661,769 of record RDPX01000007.1, on the reverse strand, counting down.
GGATTTAACACTCTTTTTAACATCTTTTTTTCAAAAATCCTAACACTTCCGTTTACTGAGAACTGGTCTATTAAGGTTAAGAAGAACTTTTAACCCCCTGTTTCTTTTGACCAGACTGTTTATTAGGCACCAAAGAGCAACAAAGGGGTGACAGCCAAGCACATTTCAGAGCGATTCTAGATAAATTGTCAAATGGCAAACTTTTCAACAGTTTAGTGAAAAGCCTTATGTGAACAGAATCTAATCGACGCAAAGTTGGTTTTGACTAAAGAGCAGAAAGACAATTTAATAGATGTATAAAGCAACAATGCTTCCTGCAGAAAACATTGAGTTGAAAAATCAAAATCTGTATGATATCAGGACATTGGGCAAACCTGTTGCATTAGTAGTGGCTGTAAACAACTCTCCAGAAGTTACGACAGCTGCATCTTTAAAGGCCGATGCTCTTATTCCTTACCTGCTTCTACCTCAAAACTGAAAAATGCCCCTTATAACTAATTTATGGAGAGAAGTAGGTCTGACCAATGGAAGCAAGAATGGAACAGAATTACCAAGATCTGTTCCAATGTTCCCAATCACAAAAGTACAGCAATCAACAAAGAAAACTTCTTCAAAGATTGTGATACCACGGGTGGCTGCTTATCCCATAAAGCGCTGGAGATAAAAAGTTTGCAAATGCCCTAAAGTACATTCCTCTGAATAGAGCAAAGGAATTTAGAAAAGTTGCATTTGATCCAAAGCCAAGTTTGAAGCGATTTCTTGCAATAATCATCAATGCAAAGTAGTTTACAGAAAGGGTGAGAGAGAGAGAATGAAAGGGAAAGGAAGCTTGAATCTGAAACATTGAGAAATTAAAAGTTCAAGGTAGAATGTCTAACCGTTGGAGGAGTGGTGGAATTGTGGGATGGAAGGTTAGGTAACAAGAAGACTTACAATGGAGAAAATGTAGAAGGAGAAGGGCCAGACAGAACCAGCAGCAAGGTTCAATAAAAGTAAATTTCACATCTTCTCTGGATATCTATGGCGGATGAAGGCATCCACCTCACATGTCTTTGAAAAGCAAGGTAAACCAATTTTAACTGTTATACTTAATATGGTTAGAAAGGTTTAGCCTACGAAGACAAGTCAGGGAGCAAGCCAACAGGACACTGCCTTCCTGTTAATATTAAGTAAATATGTTAACCAGAACAAAAGGAAATTAGCAAGAGAATAATTCATTCCTAGTTTATATACTTAGTTATTATCGAATTTTTATACAGGATAACATTTTAAAACATTTATACAATATAAGTACAAAAAAGTATCTGTTTTCTAATGGGTCTTATCCCAAATACTAGAAATATTTCCAGTAAAGTAAAATTTATAGGAGAGATACAACGTTATTGTTCCTGGTTGCGTTTCTCGTTACTTCCAAGTACTGGTAAAAGTAATCACAGCTCAGATTATTTAGAGACTTGGAAAATTTCAAGATATAAACTTTGCTTATAAGAGTTTCAATCGACTTACTTCATGATGTAGCCCTTTATACATGATTTTCTATGCTCTTTTCTCAAACCATTTCAGTATTTTGTAACTGTTGTTGGTATAGTAGTATATATATAGTATGTATAGTATATATAGTATATATACTATATATAGTAGTATATATATACTATATATAGTAGTATATATATACTATATATAGTAGTATATATATGCTATATATAGTAGTATATATATACTATATATAGTAGTATATATAGTACAGTAGAGTCAGCAGAGTTATATTGATAACTCTAATTTAACATTAAGTTGTGAAAAACAGCAATTACATTTTTGAACCATGTCATTCAATAACTATTTTTTACTTTTGTACAATCTGTTTTGTGAAGACATCCTTACTGAAACGAGGCTGTGATTTTTTTTCTGCGAGCATATTGTATGCGTTACTGCTTTTATTTAAACATGAAAACAATCTTTTTTGGAAATGGCACAATGTAAATGCGTAGGGTTTTAAAAAAATTTTGCATTTTGCTTAAAAAAAATAACATTTTTGTGACATAACTTGATTTGGCATAAATGTTTGGGATTCTTAGTCTTACGGAACACCGTAAAAGATAAATAGCAAGAAAGAAGGTATTTAATAATAAGGAAAGACAAAATGAGTATTCTAAGATATACAAAGAAATCAGAATTAAAAAGAACTCTGAGCTGTGGTAAAATGATATGGTCCCGTTATAAAACTTCCTACCTTTCAAAGAAAGCTTACGTCATTAAAAGCGCCTGTGACCACTTCATTTCTTTTTTAATTTTTTAGTAGAACTCAATTTCCTTGATAATTGTTACAAACTACCAGTCTGTAGCATATTCCTATGAAAGTATGGGTTCATTTCAACCCCACTGAGTAATAACGAGGTCAAAGATTTTGAATTGAATAAGGTGAAAGCTAGCAATGGTTAACCAAAAAAAGTCTGCTTTGTCCAAGTATACAAGATCGAATAATCGGCTAAGCCATAACAAGCATTTTGTTGAAATTGTTATGACTGGAATATGAGAAGGATTTTGATTTAGTTGGAACGTGTGATTTTTCCTAAGTTGATGTTGTACTCATTCTTTATAAATACGACAACATTTTGTTAAGAATAAAAGAAGTGATAATTATGGTACAGTGATAATTAGTCTCATTTTCTTGTTAAAGCGGAAAACATGGGATTATTTGAGTATCACATGTGTTCCCATATATTCAACCTTGGTATCTACTTTATTTAATGTACGTATTAATGTGTCTCTGTTTGCCTATGACCCAGGTAAATAATTATAGTATTTTTCCTCCTCTTCCTATTGAGTATTATCAATGGTCAGTAGTATTTAAAGACAAATTTTCCATTTTGCATCTATGTCGTTGAAATTCCTGCTTGCACTGATACTGGAATAAACAGGAGTTCAGGAAGATAAAAGAGCCTACAAATTACCAAAATAATTCTAAAAAAAGGGCTAAAATAGAAATACCAAAAAAATTTCCAATTTGAACAATAAACGTGAACTAGTGTTTTAAATATTGGAAAATTCAACAAACTACAGGAAATCACTGGTGAAGATTTCTTTCACTATTTCACAGCCAGGATATTTTGAATTATGTACCTGTTCGTGGTAAAACAATGCCTTCATAAATTACTTATCTTGTGCCAATACAACCTGTAAAAATACAAACTTCCAAATAAAAAATCAAAATACCAGACAACATGTCCGCTACAACGACCTCATACTCATAATACCGAAAGCCAGGTTACATTGTACTGCAGTTATCAATACACAAAAATGCTTAGTATCTACATATCTTAACAGTAAATGAAAAACTACAAACTATATTATAAACATGATTTAAGTTTATTCATCAGCATAGCTCGATGAATCAATAATTACCACGATAACGATAACAATTACAATGATAAAATGGTAACAATAACAATGATAATAATAATGAGAATGTTTACATTAATAAAATTGCCTACATCTCTGTTCTAATAGCTACAATAAAAAGTCTGTCAATTTAATAACTTCACCCATTCCCCATCCCCACCCTCTTCAGCCTGCTCTCAGTGATGGTTTCTATGGAGAATGCAATTTATTCTTTGCCAGTGTCTTGAACTAGCACAGAATTCCTGGTATGACGCCCACAAAACGTGTTGCGGGTATCTTTCCGAACAAGATTCAAAGAGAGTGATTTAACAACCATATCGAAAAGGTCGGCTGAATCTTAAGAGAGCCACATTGTCTTAAAACAACCTACTTTGTCATTAATGAAATGCAGACAACAATGTCATCTTTGTGTGAGCTAATTTAAAGGATCAGAAGTAAACTCCATGTAAGTTATATTGTTGTACATTGTTACGGAGAAATCACAATGATCTTGCGCTCTAATGTAATAAGTAACATCTGCTTTTTTGATTTATCAGCTTTTTATATTTTTACAGAAAATTATACACTCTTGGTATAATTTTGATTCAAATATCAAAGCAAGTAATTTGTCTACTTCATTTTTCATTAAATTCATTTACAAATCCACTACTGAATATTTTAACCAACTTTTATCCTTCCATTGCTTCCTTAATCAATTCTCTATAGCCTACTTTCTTCCGTCCTTAAATGGCATATTGCGCAAATATTATGTAATCCTGTGATATTTTCTTTGTTGAAATCTCAATCATCGTGCATTTTTTTCAACCCTTCATGACTCTGGCTTTACGTAGGTGGCGAAAAACTTAGTTCTTCCTTACTTCTTTAACTTCTGCGTCATGATACTACAAAGATATGCATACCTAAAGAAGTCTGTTTGTGACACCCATTCCGTGTTAAGTGTCAAGTTATGCACATTCTTTATAACTATTTCCGAACCGCTAAAATGTTACTGTGAGATTATAATCTTACAATAAATGGCGTCCGATGTGGATTCATAATTATGAATCAATATCAGACGTCATTTTTTCTCAAACGGAACAAGAAATGAAGTAAGGCCATTGTTTGAAAGTCTTCCTTTTGCATAGCATATAGTCTTTAGAAACCCCGTTTTTATATTTTCTAAAGGTTGTTTAGCTTTGTAGGGTCTTTGGCATTATTTCAGCCAGTTAAAAGCATTAATAATGTTTTGTTAAGCTGGCGATATTTTGTCTTTTAGCCCATAAATTAAACGTCATATTTGACAAGCCATATTAAGTCTTGCCCTTAGTTCTGCCTGTTTTTAATAGTCATTGTTTAAATTGTTTAAAAAGGCTATCGTGCGAAAAGACCGATATAAGTTGGCAGCCCAAAGTACCCTGCCAAAAAATAGCATCTCAGCAATGAGCAATTGGTATTTTTGGCACTTCTTAGCAGCTGAATAAACTTTTAAAAAGTGATATTGTCGAAATAGTTCTCCAATTAAATTTGAAATATCTCAAAACCCAACCCAACTATAGGCTCTTTGTTGGAACAGTTAACTACTCAGAATACTGAAATCGAGAGACTAAAAGTAAATCTAGCTATCAGTAATGCTTTAAATAAACAGACTGGTAACTTAGATGAAATAGAATATGAAGGACAAGACGAGATAGTGCAGAAGAATAGTTGTAACCATTTATCACGATCACCCTGAAAATTTGTTGTTTGAAAATTGTTTTTAAAATGAGGTATAACTCCCACTCATAACGGGTTTCCACCTTGTCACATGATCAAGACTGATAAGTTAACAGTCTAATTTACTAACAGGCAGAAAAGTGTCAAAGATTTTCAATAAATTTCAAGTTAAAATATGCCACGTTCAGAAAGGCCCATCCTCGTAATTGTTTATAAGCTGATATCAATGAAAACCTCTGCTGTTATTAGAAATGCATCAAAGAATTAAAACGCATGTTACAATTTAATTAAAAGAATAAATAATGCAGATCCTGCTATTTAATTGACGGCAAGAAGCCTGAAAAGATCGACTTTTTATCTGAGGAATCTAAAAAGTGTTTCTTTACATCGATTCGACAATAAAACTTAACAGTATACTTAATCCATAGAAATCAATTTTGTTTAATACTTTTAGAATTTTAACTCTGACTAGGGTAAATAACTTTATTTCATTAATAACAATATAATTTCAAATCAAGAATTTCCTTTAAATTTGCATTTAAGTAAAAAATTTTCATATTTAACAATTTTTTATTCTTTGTTTTCCCTTTATTATGATCCAAATTCTTGCACATCTAAAGTGAATTTACTCTTTTCCTTTAAACCTATCCCTTTTTCGTATTTTCGTCGTAAAGACGTAAATGAAGATAATTTAAACACTGCAAAAATTTACTGCCACTAAAAAAAACCCATAAGTAAATAGAAATTTAAGATGGCCTATAAACGATTTATTCTACTGGTGTGGTGTCCTATTGTTGACTTCATTGATTTGGATTAACTGCTGATTTACTGACTGAAATTTCTGTCCATTTAAAACTATATCTTAGTAACTCATCTGGAGCACTCATAAACATAAAATCTTCAATTTTTCTCTATTCGCCTATTTGTTGGCAGGCTTACTTCTCAGTATTTTCTGACTTCAGATTTCTGTTCCTCTATTTCCGTAACAAAATATATACAATTGTTATGCTATTCATATTTCTATTTTTAGCAAAAGTACTCATAAGGATAATTTTTCTATTGATTGTTATCTTTTTATTTTCATTTTGATACCAAAAATGGATAAAAAATACTAAAACATGCCCCAAAAATTTCCAGATAAAATACTCTTTACGTAAAATATTTTGTCAATGAAATACCTATTTCCCTTCAAAATATCTGCAGTTCTATTGCTCTGATATTAATAGTGTTAAATCCACCCTTGACATTGATATCGTAAACTAACATTTCTAAGCATTCTTGTCGCAAAATATATGAAATAAGCCCAGCAATATATTCACAAAACCACCCTTAAACGACAACGAAAATATTTACATTTTTAGCTATTTTGACTTTTATAACATTGAATGTTTGAAACTTGTTAAATTCAGTTGAAAGAAAGCCTGTTTATTTCCTAACTGATAATTAACCTCAGTTCAGGCCTACATTGACGAACTACTAATTTTCCGAACTAGCATCGTTTGATGGTTAATATGTTGTTAGTGTTATGTCAGAATCTAGGTTACTAAAAGGCGAAAAAAAATTTAACCAACTGTAGTACACAGAATGCCATATAAAATTGAAAACAAAGCCAAAGAATGTGGTCTTATTACTCTACATTTGAGATTATGCTAGAGAACATCAGTCTGATTTTGCAGTAATCCTAATTTAGACATAGCTCAAATGATCGTTTGCATTGTGTATCCTTTACTTGTAAGGCTGGTGATGAATTTACTAAAGACTAGCTAAAACCACTCACTAGAAAAATTTCAAATTATTACCAAAAAACTTATACATATCTATCGAGTTAACAATCGTCTTACAGCAGGAAATCACAACCCAAGTTCCAATTTCTTTGCTTTATCCACGACAAATAAATTAATGGCTTCCATTTTATTACCTTCCCAAATGCATAAAATAATTGAAATTTTAAAGCAATATTCTCTCCAAAGAATAAAATTTAGATTTTATTATTCGGAGTTTTACCATTGTAACTTCAGAGTCAGAAATCTTATATGTTTAGTACTCAAACAAAATACGCCATCCAAAGAAACCTGACATATACAATAGAAACTGTAGCATAGGATACAAAAAAGCCATCTCATCAATGCTTCTCACTAAAACCGTCTATTTTAGAATGTTAATAGTGAAGATGTGGTATTGATAACCTCCTTTTATTGTAGAAGTGCGTTTTGAAGGACAACACGAGAAAAAATAAGTATGCGAATTCGGAATTAAATTCGGAATGCTACAATGCAACCCAAATGTCCTAGTGACTGCATAGCGCAGGCCAAACTAACCTTGTCTCTTTCTTTTAAAACAAAGGGTTGTCTGACTAGCAAAACTACAAATCTTTCCATTCTGTATGATCAACTGATCCAAAAAAGAAGAAAAAGAAGAAGAAGAAACAGAGAAACAACAACAATAATAATAACAGCAACAATAAGTGCAACAATAACAAGTGCAACAATAACAAGTACAACAATAACAAGTGCAGCAATAACAAGTACAACAATAACAAGTGCAACAATAACAAGTACAACGATAACAAGTGCAGCAATAACAAGTACAACACTAATAAGAGCAACAATAACAAGTACAACAATAACAAGTACAACACTAATAAGAGCAACAATAACAAGTTTAACAATAACAAGAGCAATAATAACAAGCGCAATAATAACAAGAGCAACAATAACAAGATCAACAGTAATGACCATTCAATGGGCTGGTTTGTGACAAGGATAAAAGATTATCATTTATACAATATAGAACCTAAGCATTTGATTAGCTTAAGGATTAAATTCCTTGCTGATAATTAAAATTGGTTAAAATTCGTTTTCCCACAACCTCAAACAGCGAAAACCAATAATGAAAGCCTTGCTGATGTGGTCTGTATTAGAATAGCCATCCCTATTTACTGACCATCCTCCATATCACTATAAAAACACACATAATGTATCACAAAGTGATACTGTTACGTTTTTATTCATTGTTTGTTAGCAAGAGCTATTAACACTTTAAAACTTTTACAGTTTGACAGTATAGTCAGGTGTAAGTCCAACCTCATCTTTTACGGAACCATTCCAAAGAAGTTGCAATTCCTTTTTGAAAAGTAAATCGAACTCTGCAAGTTGAATATGAAACAAATATCTACAAAATGGCGTCTGTTAAAGCAGCCAAAAGAAAACAAACTACAAACGTGGATTAAAAAAGTACCAAGCTATTAAAGAAATTGGTGGGAAAAGTGTTATATCTGTTGCTGAAAAACATAACATGGGTAAAATAGTACTCCATTAGACTGGGTCAAGCAGAAGATGGCTGATAAAAACAAAACCTAGAAGAAAAGAAAAAGAATGCGAAACTTTCTTACACTGAAAACCTTTATAACGTTCTATACAAATATATCTCACATTTACGGTGAAATGATGTTCCAATTGGTGTAGGAGTTAACAAAATCACAGCACTGGATTTTGCCGACAAACTCCAGTGCTCCAAGGGATCCAATGGTTGGCTCAGCAACTTGAAGATCGATTATACTATCAGTTTTAGAACAGTTTCAGGTACGTGCTTTAAGGTTTTGAAAGTAGTTTTTTCAAAATTCTAATAAATATTGATTTTGCCGTTAAAGACAGACGACAGGGAATTTCATTCCCTTTCCTACCTCCTTTATTTAGCTCTTTTGCCCGTAAGTGCAGCAAGACAAATCATCTTTGCTTGCTTGGAGAAAAAAGGATATAGTCTTTGCATGTTTACCTGTTTTTCCTAAAAGCAATTGGATCACCTCCTGCTCACCCAGAAACAATGCAACTTCAAACTTATGATCGATATTTTCTGGCTCCATTTTGGCTTCAACTTTTTGTCTTTAAATCAAATATATATATATATATATGTTTACATGCCATTTTATTATTGATAGCCCAACATTATTGTAGTAAGAAAGAGAAAATGTAAAAATCACGTATGCAACAATGTTTAACTTCTATTACAATTTACTTGAAATTTCTTATTATGATAAATGTTGTCAAACGTCTTAATATATGGTACACTTTTTATATTTTGCTTTCAAATAATATGGAAATTGTGACTCTGCTAAGCTGCAACACCAATGTCTAAGACTTTATTTGTAGGAGAGTGCAATGCTTCCTCAGAATAAATGACTACTCCTTGGTTTGAGACAATACTCTTTGCTCGACTGTCCAAAAAGATATGGAGTAAATGTTTTGATATACGCCAGGCTTGTTCTGTACCATGTTAGTCATTTGGTCCCTATTCTGTTCCATATCTGCCTAGCCAAGGATGACGTGGAGTATCTTTGGAGCTCATCCCAAATCAGGGACTCACGAAAACCAAACAAAGAGTTGGATGTTGCAGGCATGTAGTGCAAAATGATATTATATTTTTATTCCTAATATAATGAGAGAAGTGTTTATTTCATCTTTATTTATGTTTTGGTTGCTTATATCACTAATTTGTTTTTCCACTAAAAGTTGTTGCCAAATTTGCAGCTATGATAAAATGTTTTGCTGCTTTTTATGATCTATTTTTCAAAACTGGACAGTAGTCTTTAGAGCACTACTTAAACATTTATTTAGATTCTTCAGTGTATACTGCATTACGATTGCTACATAGGATCGGGATCGTGTAAATAATGTTCTTTTGCTCTTCCTTGCCTGTTTTCATCATTACAAAATTGATAAAAAATGGTCCTCCAGTCTTTGCCTGATATCTTTGTCCTCCGTAAAAAGTCTTCCTTTTTTAACTTTAACCATAAAGGTATTTCACATACCTGCATTAGCCCGCCTTTCCTCCTGCCATATTGAAAATCTCTTTAGTTCTTTTTGGAGTCTAAAGTCTCATATACCCCTTTTGACTTTCTACTTTTGCTCATTGTTGCAAATTGTTTATACTTTTTCTTTGCAATTTTTAAATATTCAAATAGTGCTGCAGTGCTAGCCTTATTTAGTCTTTTTAATGTAGTTCTCTTTCTCATAAATGTCATTTGTATCTCCTAATTCAACCACAAGATGTGGCTTTGCTCCTGTTAAGAAACCACATAGTGCTGTTGCCTGCTCTCCAACTATTGTTTAGATTATTTTCTGTTTCTACAGTTTTTGTTGTTATCTTTCCTTTGCATATTTCTTCCTTGACATTTTCTGATATGGCACGATCTGATAACTTCCACAAATTAATTTTTGATTTTTGTCTTTACTCCTCGTTTCTCATTCTTGCGCCTGAAGGTTAATTACCACCAATTTGTAGTCTGCAGCAAATGGCTCTCCAAAAACAATTTTGATTGTCAAGAAAATATCTTATTATATTTATCATTGTATAATCTACCTTCTAAATGTTGTCAGGTCACTGTTTTTCTTATTTAGTTTTTGTATTTGCTGCTATAATGTGTTTCGATTTTATCAGTGTTAAATATTATCTTTATTTTGCTTTTCCTCCTTGGTATCTTTTAACTTCTTTGTTGTCCTTTTCAACATGCCCGCTAAAGTCAGCTTTAGGCACCAGCACTTTTATTGGTGGAACTTTTCTCTTCCAATTCTCCAAATTTTTAGAGTCGACTGGTCACTTTCCTCTTTATTGCATTCGGTCTGATATGTGTAAGCAGATATGCTTTCAAGTAATCCTTTACTGCTATTGGCCTGCTACTGACTATTTTTACATTTACTATCTTCTCATACATCTTCATCCTGAATATGATTGCATCTCCATTTCTACTACTGTAGGTGTCTTTGAACAACATCTTACAGCTTTTATCATTTTTTTTATGAATTACCTTTCCTTTACGTCTTTTTAACTTCTAACGTATCCACTATCCTTTTCTTCGTTAAGTCAATTATATCTCTTTGCTAAGTTATTGTTTTTCTGACTTTAGTGATGTGGTCTGTTTTCATCAGCTGTAACTGGACTTACCAGGTAACACTTGGTTAGTTATCCCAACTGCAAGAAATAGATTTTTACCGTAGCTTACCAGGAACTTTCTCTCTCTTTTTTAAACAGATTGGTCAATATTCATGAGTTTTCATCTCCCTGGGATTTTTATGATCCGACCATAATTGACAACTACGCCTGGTTAGTTAAGTGTATGATGTCCATATAGTCAAGATGATTCTATGGCATTTTTGCCCGTTTACGCAGCAGTTTTATCACCTCTATTATAGAACTGTTGCTAATGTTAATAGTAGAGTTGTTTAATCTCAGGACACTTCCATACTCTAAATGAACCAACAAGTTGAACCTTGCGGCAAACCGTTCCTCTGGTGATATTTTTCTGACTGTCATGTCGTAGCCATAGCCTGGTCAGGTCAGCCCAGAGATCTCGTCATCTGTTACCCAAGACAGATCATACCGAAGTGAGTCGTGTCGTTTTGACGGATGTGGGTGAGCTAATCTACTTATTTTTTCAGACTGGTCTGTTTCAAACACAGCTTGAAGATTGTACGTACCACCCCCATGCTCCTTCACACTCGTATTGCATCAATATAAGTGGTGTAAATATATACTTGAAAATTATTCTTTTGTTTGAGTTTAAGCTTTTGATTAAATAAGTATCAATTAGTTTTAGTGCTTTGTGTTTAAGAAGACCATGGCTTATTTACGGAGTTGACTTTTTAACATAGATATGGAAGGATCTATTCTCGACTCTTCGTAATGTAATCATTATAGACACTTTCAAAAATTACAGTTCTTTACTACCTTGCATAGAATTAAGTTAATTTAGTTAACCAGTTGGATTGTTTTTTTAACGACCAATTGATGTCTAATCAGTTTTTCATTTTGATCAAAGGGAAAAAATGTTAATGTTTAAACAGTATTGTCGTAAGTGATACTTTTAGCTATGTATTCATGGACCGTGTGTGAACTAACATTGGTTAGCATGACACATTGCGAAACTTAATTGATTCCTCCCACCTAAAAGAAATTTTCATGAGCTTTGCATTATTAAAATCATCTTTTGGTACCAAAAGGTGAGTCTGTATTAATATCAAATCGATAGACAGTGATACTTTTGCATATCGTAGTGATTAAGCAGTTGAATTAAAAATCCGACTGCGTTTATCATCAAAAATGATTTTTAAGTCATTTTATTTCAAATAAAAAATATTATATAATACAAAAAATAAATGCCATAATATATCAGAATTAAGATGCGACTCAGATCATTACAATTCCTGTAAGGATTATCTTTTGGGCAGGTCCAAAAACAGTAAAAAACTAAAACGTAACAAAGAAAACACGAGTCTAAATGACTACCAATTCTTATGCTTAAATGGAATCATGAAGTACACCTGTCAAGTCTTTTGCTTAACCATAGTCATCCATCACTTTAAGTGAATACGATAGATGGAGCATCTCATTAGACCCATCCTAGAGTAAAGTCGTCAGTTTCGATACATGTTAAACAAGCATATCCCTATGACTTGTATTAAATATGCCAAGAGTTGTAAACTCGAGTTGTAAACAAGAAAAATTGTAATATAAGAATACAAGCCATTAACACCAGTTGTAATCCAGTTGGTGCAACCTCAAATTCAGTTAAAAACCTAAAATATCATAGACTAACTTGCATGGTTGTTTTGTGGATCGACAAGTTGGACTCTTCGACTTCAATTTGCTACTACCAAGAGAAATAGCTTCTACAGCTGATTCTGGAATACGTTATATCTACCATTCCTTTGAATGTGCAGACTTTCAGCAGAATACGATCGAAAACAAATATGAGGACAGGAACAACAATGGTCCGTAATAACACGTTTAACACGTGTTACAGGTATTGAAATAATATACTTACGCACACACACACACACATATATATATATATATATATATATTAACAAATGAATATGAAATGTCATCAGCAACAGTGTTCTACCACATTAAAGCGTAGTAGTTATCTTATAATCAGATATACGAGTAAAAAAACTCTAACTTTACAGTACTCAGAATTTCATTGTCTTTCACAATCTTTAGCTGTATATGTATACAGCGGCCTTGATACCGTTCTTCCATTGTTTTAATGTCCTGATGAAAACGCTCCCCTTGTTCTTCACTCACATCCCCAAGATTCTCCGGAAAATTGTCCAAATGGCTGTGTGAATAGTGGATCTTGATAATCATTCTACATCCAAGATCTCGCAGACTCATTAGTAGGTCTTCTACAATCCCTTCATAGTTGTCTCCTTTCTTATTTCCTAGAAAATTCTGCGCCACATTACAAAATGCGTTCCAAGTTCTTCATTCTCTCTCATTCATGGATGTGATAAACGTTGGATCTCTCATAAGTGTTTTAATTTGGGCTCCATCAAATACATCACCCTCTTTCTTTTCTCTTCGCTAAGACCAGGAAAAGTTGAACATATGTAGCTGAAACATTCACCACTGTGATCAAGAGCTCTGACGAACTGTTTCATTAATCCAAGTTTTATGTGCAAGGGAGGAAAGACAATGTTCTTCCCATCCACTAGAGGATCATTGATGACATTCTTATCGCCAGATGCCAAACTCTGTCGCTGAGGACATTTATTCTTCACCCAATGCTCTGCTGTAGCTCTACTGTCCCAGTAACACAGGAAACAGGGGCATTTTGTGTACCCTCCTTGCTGACCTAAAAGAAAGTTAACCATTTTCAAATCCACACAAATTACCCACCCACGAATATGATATTGCAACCTCTCTGGAACAATCTTGATGTTTTTATATTCTTCCTTAAGCTTTACAGAATGACCTATTGGTAGCGACCCATACTTATTTCTATTGTGTAACACAACACATTTCAAACTTCTTTTAGAACTGTCAATAAAAAGCCTCCAATCCCTTGAATCACAAGCTGGAAGTCCCATAAAGAGACTTCCAGCTTCTACATCAGTACAATAGACAAACTGGCCATCTGAATGGAAGTACTTTCGCAGTTCTGCTTCCCTGTTGCGATAAAATGAGACACTTGTGCTGGGTTTCAACATTCGATTTTCTTGCCTGTCTTGAAGCCAACAGTTCAGCAGACTATTTTGGTAAATAAAGATCTCTAACCAAATCATTCAAAGCCCGCTGAGTAAAAAAAATTGGTTTGTCACTATCTTCATCACAGGGCTGAAAAATATCAGTAGTATCTTCTTCATCACTAGAAGAAGGTGAGCAGAGAAGGTCATCAATTTTTGGAAGCTCAGTAAATATTGGCACAGGTATTTCTTCACTATGGGCAACTGGTCGAATAGTGGAAGGGATACTTGGGTACTGCAAGTATTGCTTGTTTTTCTAATTGAAGCCTTTTACATTGACAAGGCAGAAATACCAGTCATCTAAATGGTTGCTTGGTTCTCTCCAAACCATAGGCACTCCAAACTTGAGTTTTGCATTCTTTCCTTGAGACCATGACCTCAAGATCTCAACACAGGTTTTGCACAATTTGCGAGGAGCACAATGCTTGTCTTGATCTCCAAGTGGTACTTTGAAGTAAGCCAAATACACATTCTTAACTAAGTCAGCAATGTTGCGCCTCCGATTCTTTAAAGTAAGACTCCCACAGATGTAGCAAAATATATTTGGATCACTTGAGCACTATCTTCTGTGAGATTTAGAGACTATTGTTAGGTCAGTAACACATCCTGCAGACAAGAAAAAATTTATTTGTTACCTGAGTTGTTCCTTGAATTTCTACACAACCTTTCTACACAATTTAGTAGAATATTTAGAATTTCTACACAACCTACACAACCATTGTTTCACAAAAAAACTAGCAGAATAGTAACAATAAATAACTAAATTTAGTAATAAAATCAATAAAAAACACTGTCTGCAAACGAGTTTGGTGTAAATTGAAATCTGTTTGTTTACTTTCGTATCATAAAAAATGGTTATGTTATGCATGTTATTAGAAAACAAAAATTTTCTTGAGTTTATTGGAAGACTAAATGAAAAGTAAACTTACCAAGATTAACCATATAATCCGGCCCTTTTTGGCTACACTATTTGATAGGATTATTTTCTTTAAAAGTCATAAAAATATTTAAATACGTATAGCGCAAAAACGTGATGTGTTGGGGATCAAATCTAAGATCAGATTTGAATTCAGCACCCTCAAGTTAGTCTAATGTTCTTGAATTCCACGCCAGAAAAAAATTTTTTTCTTTGTTTACCAGTCTAATAGAGAAGATCAATATTGCTTCATGGCTTGTTATGACAACAGAAAATATATTAATTAATACAAATGATAGTAGCCCTGGTTTGTAATATTTATATCCACAGAGCTGCACATTTTTGTTAGAGTCACAAGAATGCTCAAAATTCCAATAGAACTGATTGAAAGTATTACAAACATGACACTAAAGTATCTTGATTTCAAACTTGTCAGTGAGGGAGTTTATTTATTTCCGTTATTCCATTCGCCTTTAGCATTAGCACCCAAGTATGTTTCAAATTTAACAGTTAGTTTCACTACGAAAAATAGCATGTCAGTACTGACGAAAAGTAAACAGAAGCGGAAAGAGTCACCAGTTATGCAACAAGGTGGGAAAAAGCCAGGTACGACGTCAGCGTAGAGGGAAGAGGTCTCAGTGGCTTTAATGATTTTAGCAAGAAACTGAACAACCGAGTTATGACGTCAGATGTATTGGTCTTGGTCAAGATACTATTTACAAGCAGCTGCTACATGTAGGACAACGTTCTGGGAGAAACAAAAATAAGAGTCAGTGGATTGACAAAGATTCCATTTAAAGAGATTTGTTCGATTTGGAAGAGAATTATTTAGATACCTGATAGTGAACTTGAAAATGTCTTTAGGGGCAAGTTGCTTTGTACTACAGACTGTAGAGGTTTCCTCGTTGACAGAGATTGGTCAACTATAAGGAAAGGGCAGTGTCTTGTGATGTAAGCTCATTGAAAATACGAATTTTGTGATTTTCTCTAATGCCTATTAAAACCTCTTCTGTTTGTTAAAAATTGTCATATTGAATTTTTGAATCTCCTTAATCAACCTACTGAGGTAGAACCCGACGTTCCAGAACAAATCACACAGCTCTCTGTAGATGAATAGTTAGACTTACCCATTACCGAATCCGAGATTAAGAAGGCGATTATGAACACTAAATCCGGAAAAAAGTCGTGGTCCAGACGGTATATCACCTGAGGTGTTAGTCCATGGTGGATTCCGCTTAAGAGCATTTTTTTTCGCAATCATCTCGATGCTTTCCATGACAGAGGATTTACAATCCGATCTCACCAACCCAAATGTTTCAATATTGTTTAAAAAGCGAGATCGTAGCCAATGTGGCAACTACATGGGGAGTACGCTGTTAAGTGTAGCCAGAAAGCTGTTTTCAGACTTCCTTTTGCAGAGACTTAAAGGCATTACTGAGAAAGTGTATCCCCAATTTCAGTCAGGTTATGGTGATGGTAGAAGTATCATTGATGGCATATTCACCCTTCGTCAACTGATGGAAAACGCCAGAGAGCAGCGGAGAAATATGTATATCGTTTTTGTCGACACAGCGCATCGTAATATTCTCTTTCAAATCCTCGAAAAACGTGGTTCCTAAGAGTGATCAAGAAATTTTATTCAAATGTACATGCCCGACTGATCGTTGACGGAGAGCTAACCGAACCGATTGAGTACAACAGTGGCGTAAAGCAAGGATGTAAACTAGCGCCTACTCTATATGGTATATACGCAGTTATGCTTTTACTGCTTGAAAATATTTTCATATGTGACCGCGACAATATCAAGATCAGATTTAGATATGATGGAGATCTGTTTAATTTAAGGAGACTGAAAAGTAGAACTAAAGTGTTGATTCGCTATATTAGAGAAACACAATATGCTGATGATATCGCAATTTTTAGTGATACTCCAATGCATGTGCATCGGTCCAGAGCATAATTTCTTTATTGACGGTGTAATACTGAAAAAGATCAAACGTTTTAAGTACCTCGGTAGCTTTGTTAGTAATGAATGCTCTGTAAGGGAAGAAATAACAGCACAAATCCAAGCAGTATCGTCCGCGTATGGCCACTTGCGATCCCGAGTTTCGATTCACATAATCTCACTCCCTCTTCAAAAATCCAAGTATACAATGAAGGTTTAATCCCATTACCCATGTATGGATGTAAAACTTGGACTATGTACAGCACTGATATCAAACAGTTGCGAACAATTCAACAACGACATTTGCGTAGGATATTAAGAATCAGATGGGACGACTGTGTCAGTAACGAAAAGTTATAGCCCGTTCAAATGTGGAGGACATTGAAGTCATGCTGATGAGAAGCCGAATGGGATGGTTTGGTCAAGTATCACGAATGGAAAATGGTAGGCCAGCGAAAGCGCTTCTCTACGCTGAACGTGCGGAAGGTTCACGTCCATTTCGCCGTCCCAAATTACGATATAGACACTTTATAGAAAAATGATATAGAAAAATGCGCTAAAATTTGATGGATTACTTGGTGTCTGGCAAAATTTGGTGACTAGCAGATTGGAATGGAAAAGATTAGTAAAATTTGTCTGTGGAAAGGTTAACGAAAGAAGAGTCTAACGATACGAGAAACGAAGAGATCAGAGAAGATGGAGAATTGTTGGACCATAAAAATTTTTTATTATCTAGTTTTTTGTCATGAATATGTTTACCCGATTCGGGTATGGGTGTAGTAGTAGGAATTTTTGTACCATTAGGGAAACATAAGGGTAATATAATAATAATATGATAATAATAAAAATAATAATTTATAATGTAATAACAAAATGTTATAGTTATTTTTTATTGTATTGTTTTACTAAAATATTTTTTAACTCGACAAGGAAAACGTGATTGTTGGGAACAGGTCTTATTAACAGGAAGGTTTCTGATAATCACCAACAGTAAAAGTTTTTCTTTTATCACCTTAAGCACAAAGATGGAGCATAATATTTAGACATGCGGTAGTGGGTACGCTAGTGATAATAGTAATAATAATAATAAAAATAATAATGAAATAATAAAAATAATAATGAAATAATAAAATAATAATGAAATAATAATAATAATAATAATAATAATAATAATAATGATGATAATAAACAAAGGAAATGCTGTTAACCCATGGTCAGTTGTTAGGATTCGCCTTTCAGCATAAAAATGCGGGGATAACAACAGCCAGACACACAGTGTAAAAATGAGAATAATAATGAAAATAATAATAACAGCTACGAAAAATGTGCCATTGGTGAAAGAGACGTCTAAATTACAAGATCCAGAATTTACATAAGGATTTATCTAAGTTGAAACAATTACGAAATAATGCAATAAAATATATTGAGGCAAAGGATAAGCTATACGAAAAGTATCGTTTAAGAAAAAGTAACCTAAATGCGGTGATTGAAGAGCTAAAACAAAGAGTAACGGCCAAGAAGGAAAAAATAAAACGATACGATACTAGAATAAAGCAATTCCGACATAACAGATTATTTCTAAATAATCAAAAGAGACTATTTAAAAAGATTGAGGGTGTTGACCGAGGCAATAATGAAGCGCTTTAGGCTGACGCAGCAAGAACATTTTGGCGGGAGATCTGGGAGAAAGAAACTCCCCACACCGTAAATACCGAATGGATAAATAAAGTCGAAAAAGACGTTGCTGAAATTGAAAAACAGGAAATCCTGAGTCTTACAAAGGAAATGTTGAGACAGCAAGCTAATAAATTAGCAAACTGGAAGGCACCTGGACCAGATGGCGTCCAAGGATACTGGATCAAAAACATAAGAACCTTGCATCCAGTAATGGCAGCTATGTTCAACGGTTCCCTCTCTACCGGTATTACTCCTGTATGGCTTACCAAAGGAAAAACTTTGCTTTTCATGAAAGATAAAACCAAAAGGCAACGATGTTGCAAATTATAGACCTATAACTTGCTTAGCTCTCATGTGGAAGTTATTAACAGGCATAGTTTTAGAGGAAGTGTACAAATACCTGGATGAAAACGGACTATTCCCTGAAGAACAGAAAGGTTGTAAAAAAGGCTCAAGGGGAACCAAAGACCAGCTAGTAATCGATAAGGCCATAATAAACAGCTGCAAGGGGAGGAAAGTTGGGTTGGCTATGGGATGGATTGACTACAAAAAGGCATTGGATATGGCCTCACACTCTTGGATCATACGATGCCTATTTAAAGTAGCGGACAATGTAATAACCCTGATCAAAAATAGCATGACTAAATGGGAGACAGAACTAACATCAGGGGGTCAAACGTTAGGAAAGGTGAAAAAATAGAGACATTTTTCAGGGTGACAGCCTCTTCCCTCTTCTTTATGTAATTGGCTTAATACTATTATCTTTCATCCGTCGTCAGTCAAGGCCGGTTTTGAGTTCTCCAAAACAAGCACCCCAATTAATCATTTACTGTTCATGGATGATCTAAAGCTAGTTGGTAAGACAGAAAAGCAATTGGAAAGTCTATTGAATACTGTCAGAATTTTTAATATTGACAGAATGGAATTCGGTAGAAGCAAATGCGGAATCCTAATCATGAAAAAAGGGAAACATGTTAGAAGTGAAGGGATAGGAATGCCTACTGGAGAAAGAATGAAAGAAATAGATCTGGATAATTAATAAAAATACCTCGGTGTACTTGAAGCAGATAACATAAAAGAAAATGCAATGAGAGAAGAAATAAGGATGGAATATCTTAAAAATCCTTTAAATTAAAGCTAAACAGTAAAAACACTATAACTGCTATTAAAGCTAGGGCAATATCAAATTATAAGATAAAGCGCAGGAATTATAGAATGGAGAGTTAATGACTTAAAAGAACTAGACAGGAAAACCCGAAAAATGCTGACAACCTATAGTATGTTTCACAAGAAGGGGGATGTAGATCGTCTTTATCAAAAAAGGTCGGAATTGGGCAGAGGTCTCGTAAGTGTAGAAGACTGTGTAATGATGGAGTAAAACTGCTTGCATAAACACTTGCAAGAGAGCGAGGAACCAATGCTGGTATAGGTCAGGAAGGAGAAGATTATAGATGAAGGGGCGAATAAAATTACAATTCTAGAAAGGAGATAAAACAACTTCTATCAAAAATAATTACACAGCGTCTTCCGCACCAACACCAGTTTTCAAAGACCCACTTAGTTGGGATTGGTTAAAAACTAATGATCTGAAGAAGGCAACAGAATGTTTTCTGATGGCAGCTCAAGAGCAAGCCATCAGACCCAAGTCAATCAAACATCACATTGACAAGGATGGTACTTTACTTATGTGTCGTCTGTGTGGTGACCTTGAGGAGACTATTGCCCACTGAGTATCAAAATGTAGAACTCTGGCTCAGAAACAATACAAAAACTGGGGCATAATAAAATCGCACAAGTTCTACATTGGCGTACATGTAAAGTCCACAACATTGAACATTCAAAAAATTGGTATGATCACCATCCAGAAGATGTAATTAAAAATGAAAAAGTGAAAATACTCTGGGACAGGAAAATCCAGACTGATAAGGTTTTGGAACATTCGAAGCCTGACAGTTATTTTTGATAAAGAAAATAGGAAATGTACGATAGTTGATGTAACTTGCCCTTGTGATACCAGAGTCATCGAAAGAGAGAGAGAAAAAATCAACAAATAACCAAGACCTCAAGTGGGAATTGATACGAATTTGGAATTGTAGGGAAGTACAAGTGGTTCCCATTATCACCAGAGCATTGGGTTCTATATCCAAGGATTTCCACGATTGGCTGGGGAACGTTTGCCCTGATTCTCATTTTGGAACTTTACAGAAGGCTTGCTTGTTGTATAATAATAATAATAATAATAATAATAATAATAATAATAATAATAATAACAACAACAAGTTATGAGATACATAGAAAACCAAATTTAAATGACAACATCACTTCAACGCTGCAAGTGCCGCCCCACAGTCGGTGAGAAAAGGCACACTGCTCAAGCGGTTGTTGTTGTATCAAATAATAATAATAATGAGGTTCTGAAGGACTGTTAATGCCGAGATGGTTGAGGAAGTTGAGCGTCCGATCCCAACAAAATATCTCAATGGCAGGCGTAAAATACAGCCTCTGGCAGTTCAAGTCCAACTCCTGGCCTTCGCGTGGCAGAACTATTAAAAACTAACAGGAGAAGGGACGAAAGGCAAGTATCTGGCGCCTTTAAATAACCAGGGCTCCGGGTAGAACAAGCTCGTTAACGTTGTCAGTAGTTGTTCTAGGAGAAGGAAAATTTCTGATTTCAAAACCAGGGCAGATGGAGCTCTTTAGTTTGGGAAGACAATCCGTCTAATGGAAGCTACACAAACAATTGTATGGGTAGATGATACTCTTTAGCCTTAAGTGGCAAATCATCTAGTGGGGATTACACGATCAATTATACTCGCAACCCGAAGGGTGAATGGCTGCTGCGTTATGAGGTCACCGATCGCGGAACCTGGTAGAAGTGTCGACACTTCCAAAATCATTTGCCTTGTCTAGAGAGCCGGGCAACTCTAGATCGACTTGTGACCCGTGCTTATTTTAAAAACGTTTTATGGCAGATGTAGGTCAAAATCAATTTCAACCAAATGACATTAATAACACCGAAGAAGGAGCACTCCAGCGAGAAAACGTGGTTGGAAACAGAGCTGTCCCAAATGGAGAGGCCCAAACAAGACACCACTTGTCAACATAATCTGATGATAAGAAGAAGTGTTTAGTCCAAGTCATAGATGAAGAGAGAACTAGAGGAACTGGATTTTAGATGAGACTGAAAAGAAAATGGGACGAAAAATTCCCGGACAAAAGTCATGTTTCGAAACAAAATCTCCGTGAAAATGCAACTAGATTTAGGAAAGAAATGCCAAATGATGGTGCTTCTGAAGGAAGTGGAAGGAGATTAGTACAATTGAATGTACCGAACGTCAGCAGAAAATGGACAAATGAGATGAAGGTAAATCTATTGAGAATAGAAGAACGCGAAAGAAAGAAAGGAAGAGGATTCATGAAAATAATGAAGGAAGCGTCGGATGAAATATATGGTGATAATCAAATGAGTGCTCAAACGTTGAGGTACAATGCAGGGAGATTTCGTAAAGACAAATCTTTACTCGATCTCATAGAGGTCAGAGATGGAGAAAACGTGGAGCCGCAAGATATCGACCAGAGAAATGCTGAACCAGATAGGAACGAAGAGAAGGACAACATGATTAAGAATGCTGAGCCAGAAGAAAACGACAATGAATTTGGTCAAAATGGTTAAAGTTCGGAAAATGAAAATGAAAACAAAAATAACGAAGAAGAAGAGACTATGAGTTTGAGAATGAGATTTGAAGATGTACTAGCCTCACTGACGACGACAACGAAAGAGAGTATTGCAAACAGAGAAAGACTAGTAAAGTTAAAAAAAGGGCTTCCAAAAAAGGAAATTGACACTGCAAACAAGGTGTTAGAAAAACATCTCACCAGCAATGTTGATATATGTAAAGTGGTAGATGTACTCTATGCGATGGTAAGGAAATTGGATGAGGGATGCATAATAAAAAGAAACGGAAAGAGGAAAAAAGAAACAAGTCATCCGAATCAGAAAAACAGGAGGATAAGAAAAAGCGAGGAAAAGATAAAATCATTGAGGCAGATTTTAGCGTGGACATCTAATAAAATACACTGGAGGAAGACTAAAAGGAAATCAACCAGAAAGGAAAGGAGATTACTGCAGAAATTGAGAGAAAGATCTGAACTACAACTTGGAAAACAAGAAGAATTAATAGTGTTGAAAAAAAGTACGCTGGATGAATTAAGAAGCACAAAGCTAAAACATGTTAAGAATAGAGATGCAAAGATATGTAACAACAAAATGTTTCAAGAGGATCAAGGCATGTTTTACAGAAAGACACAAGAGAGAAAACAAAGAAAGTGCAAGGTACCTGTAATGGAGAAGTTTGAAGAATTTTGGGCTGGAATATGGGAGGATGAAACTCCAATCCCATACAGAAATTTGGATAAAAACAATAGCAAACAAAATAAGAGAAAAGGTCACGGATGTACAAGCTTTAATAATTGATGAGAAGAAACATTTTGAGGCGGTCAGAAAAAAAAAGAATTGGTCTGCTTCGTGAATTGACGGCATTCAAAATTTCTGGTGGAAAAAGCGTAAAGGTGCATGTTAATCCATGGTGAGATGTTTCAACCAATGGATTGAACAGCCTGATGACATACCTATATGGACAACACAGGGAAGGACAGTACTGTTACCGAAGTCGGAAGATTTGAGTAACGAGAGAAATTATAGGCCCATTACATGTCTAGTCACTTGTTACAAAGTATTCACTGGCATGGTAGGAAACTACATGAAGAAACATGCAGATAGATATAGCATCTGGGACAGGAGTCAACTTGGAACATGTTCAGGAGTCTTAGGAACAGTTGGTCAATTGGTCATAAATAATGCCATTATGGATAAAGNAAAATTTCTGGTGGAAAAAGCGTAAAGGTGCATGTTGAACCATGGTGAGATGTTTCAACCAATGGATTGAACAGCCTGATGACATACCTATATGGACAACACAGGGAAGGACAGTACTGTTACCGAAGTCGGAAGATTTGAGTAACGAGAGAAATTATAGGCCCATTACATGTCTAGTCACTTGTTACAAAGTATTCACTGGCATGGTAGGAAACTACATGAAGAAACATGCAGATAGATATAGCATCTGGGACAGGAGTCAACTTGGAACATGTTCAGGAGTCTTAGGAACAGTTGGTCAATTGGTCATAAATAATGCCATTATGGATAAAGTAAGAGGTTACCAACGAAATGTAGTAGTGGTATGTTATGTCTATCAAAATGCGTACGACAATACGTGTACAGATGGATGAAAGTGCCAAAAAATATTATCAGTGTCACCAGTAAACTAATGGAAGAATGAAAAACTAAATTAGAAGTTACAGAAAATGGGAAAACATCACCAGCCGTATGATAAATTTTAAGAAGGGGTTTTTGCAAGGTGACAGTTTCTCACCAATTGAATTTTGTTTGACAGAAGTTCCAGTGGCAATGCTGATTGAGGAACCTGATGGCTACAAAATGGGAAACAAAGATGGTGAAAGAGTAAAAAGAACACATAGTCTTTTTATTGACGATTTGAAGATTTACCAAGAAAGCCACCAAAAACTCGAGATTGTCAACGAGATGATAGTGAAAGCGAGTATGTACACTGAAGCTTGGTATGGAGTAGACAAATGTGCGGAAATAGTCTTCAAAAAGGGGGGAATGGTTAAAGGAGATGGATTGACGGTGTTGGAAGAAAAGATGGACTCGTTTGACCCAGACAAAAACGAAATTTACAAATTTCTGGGGTTTGAACAAGCGGATAAAATCGATGTAAAACGAGTAATGGAGAGAGTGAAAAAACAAATCCGAAAGAGGATGGACCACCTAGTAGGACTTAACCCAAATGATCAAAACTTGATGAAAGTTATAAATTGCCGTGTAATTCCAGTGGCAAGGTACGTGATGAATGTAGTTCATCTTGGAAAAGGAGAAATAGACGAACTAGATAAAATCGTGAAAAGTATTCTGCGGAGAGAAGGTTTCCATGTAAGACAAACAAGTGATGAGAGATTATACGCAAAAAGGTCTGATGGTAGAAGAGGGCTTAAAAGTTTCAAAGACGTGTATGACGATACCAAAACAAGAGTAGCATGTTATATGGCAACATCGACTGACAATTGGATAAGGGTAGCATGGAAACATGAAATGAATAAAGAGCATCCCTTATTAAAGAGAGATGCGGAAGCAGCAGTGAAAAGGGTGGCTGTAGATGTAACATTTGATGAAGGACATGTAACAATTTGTAAAGAGAGATTTAATGATTGGAAGGAGGCGTGGAAAAAGCTAAAGAAGCAGTTACATTCAGGACAAAAAGGAAACCGCGAAAAAAGGTTAGCAAAGAAACCACTGCAGAGTGAGATTACATTGAGATACGAGAAGGAAGATTACATATGGTTAAAGTGCAATACAGATCCAAGAAAAACGGCATCAATATTCACTTTACAGGAGCAGATGGTGGAATCAAGAGCGTGGAAGAAGATAAGAGGACTCATTGATACCGATGAATATAGGTTGTGTGGAGAACNATGGGAAACAAAGATGGTGAAAGAGTAAAAAGAACACATAGTCTTTTTATTGACGATTTGAAGATTTACCAAGAAAGCCACCAAAAACTCGAGATTGTCAACGAGATGATAGTGAAAGCGAGTATGTACACTGAAGCTTGGTATGGAGTAGACAAATGTGCGGAAATAGTCTTCAAAAAGGGGGGAATGGTTAAAGGAGATGGATTGACGGTGTTGGAAGAAAAGATGGACTCGTTTGACCCAGACAAAAACGAAATTTACAAATTTCTGGGGTTTGAACAAGCGGATAAAATCGATGTAAAACGAGTAATGGAGAGAGTGAAAAAACAAATCCGAAAGAGGATGGACCACCTAGTAGGACTTAACCCAAATGATCAAAACTTGATGAAAGTTATAAATTGCCGTGTAATTCCAGTGGCAAGGTACGTGATGAATGTAGTTCATCTTGGAAAAGGAGAAATAGACGAACTAGATAAAATCGTGAAAAGTATTCTGCGGAGAGAAGGTTTCCATGTAAGACAAACAAGTGATGAGAGATTATACGCAAAAAGGTCTGATGGTAGAAGAGGGCTTAAAAGTTTCAAAGACGTGTATGACGATACCAAAACAAGAGTAGCATGTTATATGGCAACATCGACTGACAATTGGATAAGGGTAGCATGGAAACATGAAATGAATAAAGAGCATCCCTTATTAAAGAGAGATGCGGAAGCAGCAGTGAAAAGGGTGGCTGTAGATGTAACATTTGATGAAGGACATGTAACAATTTGTAAAGAGAGATTTAATGATTGGAAGGAGGCGTGGAAAAAGCTAAAGAAGCAGTTACATTCAGGACAAAAAGGAAACCGCGAAAAAAGGTTAGCAAAGAAACCACTGCAGAGTGAGATTACATTGAGATACGAGAAGGAAGATTACATATGGTTAAAGTGCAATACAGATCCAAGAAAAACGGCATCAATATTCACTTTACAGGAGCAGATGGTGGAATCAAGAGCGTGGAAGAAGATAAGAGGACTCATTGATACCGATGAATATAGGTTGTGTGGAGAACAGCGAGAGACAATACAGTATCTCCTGTCTAGTTGTAAAAAGCTTGCAGAATCAGAATACGTGAAATGACACAACAATGCACTCAAAATTTTGGCCGTCAAATGGGCAATGGGAAAAGGCTTACTTCCAGATGGAACGAAGTGGTACACCCAGAGATAGAAAAAAGGTAAAATGTTAGAGAATGAAGGCAAGGAGATGTATTGGGATTGGGAACACCGAGTGAGAACAAACTGCACCGCGGGGAGACCAGATCTTATCTTAGAAGATGGAGAGAAGAAAACAATATTTCTAGTCGATATGGCATGTCCAAACGAAATGAACCGAACAGAAGAAAAGATTAAGTAATATGAACAATAATGTTTTGAGATACGTGAAAGACGGGAAGATTATAACCTAAAAGTGATTCCAATAGTTGTTGGATGTCTCGGTGGAGGAATGAAAGAATTGAAAACGGGCATTCAAAAAATCTTTGAGTTGATAATGAGAAAGAACTCCAAACATTATTGAGAGAAATCTAAAAGACAGTACTTTAGGAAAGCGAATCAATCGATAGAAAAGTGTTATCGGGACTATTGACTTAAGGTGTTTTGTGTGAAACTAGCAAAAATTGGTAGCTCAAACCATCCAGGGCTGTTCAGGGTAGTAAAATGGTCGGATTGTTACTCATAAGCTACCGTAAGCAGGATTGGATGACAATGGCTGACTTTATCATTTTAATTAGTATCTTGTTATTTGATATATAGGATGGAAATTGTATTGTTAGTTAACCCAAGAATAATAATGATGTTATTAATGATAATAATCTATGGTAACAGAAACAAGAATTTAACAAAAAACGGTTTGTTATACAGCTATATGCCAAACAAAGAGAAATGGGAAAACAAATCACAGGGCAGGAGAGAAATTGAAATAAAAGAATTAAATGAAATTTTGGTAAAAAAAATGGAAAACTAAAGAATGTATAACCCGGCATGCTGTTGTGATTTGTAGATTGCAATGTTGTTTTGCTTTATTTGCCAGCATGATGGTACAAAGCCTGCCCTAATGTTAATGCATACTTTATAACATAAATTTTCCATTTTATCTACATTGACATAAGGGATAAGTGGGATGGTACACTTTTTATTTTTTAAAGCTTATTTTGGAAGTAGGCTTTCTCGAACACGTTCCACACCTTAGAGTGGACTTCTATTTCCTGGTGTAGGAGTGCACCGGCCAGGATTGCTTATAAATGCTGCCTTTTAAATGGAGCAAAGCCTTAAGTACAATACCTTCCATCTCATTTTATCGTTAGAATCTAAGACAATCATTTTTCACTTTAAGTATCAAATAACAAAAAATAAACATGAATCGTTTTTTTAAATTGAAAGCGTTATCATAAATGCAGTTGCTTGAGACGATAAAATTTCTACAAACATTTCAAAAACCATTAAAATCCATTTTACTCCTCAGAAAATAAAAAATAGAGTAATATTTTAAGTGCATGGTTAAATAGCTTCTATTCTTTCAAGCTTTTAATAATAATAAAAAAATAGTAGGGGAGCATTGAGAAAACAATAGCGCTTATTTGAAAAAGCAATACACGAAAGCAATAAGTAGTTGTAAGTACATACCTTGTAGTCAATAGTGCATGTCCTAAGGCTGGAAAGCATATTTTGTGTAGAAATAGTACTCCTTTTATTAGTTTCTTTAATTTACACTGAGCCTTTAAAATTACTTGGATGCTGCGAAGTGCTGTAACAGCGATGTTACTTCTCAACTACAACACACAGAATGAGCACTGGAAGGTAAACAGTTTATGTTTACTTGAATTTATGTTAATAGTTTATGTTTACTGTTCATTTTGTAATGAGGGTTTAAAACCTTTAAGAACTAAAAAAGGACAGAAGGAGGTTTAAAATCGTAACTACGTAGAGTACTGGCGTTTCATGTTTAACGCTTCTTAAAACTTGATAGGTACTGTGTAAATCAACATGAATATTGATATTTCTCAGCATCGATTTGTTGACTTTCGTCTGTAGAAATGGATATAAAAGAGTTTGTAAAACAACAGGACTATATAAATGAACAGGGAATACAAGTTAAAAGCAGGTTTCCCCAAGCAATGAGCAATATGCAAGGATTAGGTATATCTTTCAAAAAAACTATACCTTTGAATCATGTTCAATACTCTTTGCAAAAAGGCTTGGCAACTTCAGTTGCTCAAGCAAAATACTGAGCTGTTGATAATTCATAAAGGATAGCAATAATCACAAAAACAATACTGATACCCTTACACAAAAGGTAGATTACACATTATTAACGCATAAATTAAGCCTCGAGTTTGACAAACGCTTTGCTCAGAAATCAAGCTACACTTGTACATTATCAACAGTAGAGCTCAAGTAGGGTTTATGATACGTAGTTTAAGGTCCAGTGAAGAAATTATACTGGGGATGGGAATTCATTAAATTTAATATAGTAATTATTTTCTTATTGTTTTGTTATGTTGAAGCATACAGATATTGGGATGCAGTCAAGTTGATACTGGCATATCTTTGTGTGGCTTTTAATTGCTCATTACCTTGAATTCCTAAGTACCTTTTTTTACTTAGGTAGGTAACATATATAATAGCAAGAGCCATAATAATTAGTTAAAAGGGACAAAGAGCGAAATAAAATTTACTCAATGATGACAGAGCTTATTCGAATTGTATTATTTGAATAGGTGTTAATAACTTTTATGTCAGAAAAAAAAGTTAATTTTTTTTAACCTTCTCTTTATTCTATTTCAACTACATTGTTATAATTTTATTTTTTTAATGTTGAATCTATATCTTAAAGTGAGATGAATTAGTTCAATATTTTGTAAAATAGGTCGGGTGAGTAAATTGTTGTATATTCACGTCTCCTCTTGGAACTGGACAAAAAGTGTTTTAGGACAGTTCTTTAGACACCATTAGGAAATACCACTAAAAATTAAACTTCAAATAGCATACTCATTTTAGGCATGACTATGCTTCATAACATATACAAAATTTTTAATTCATAAAAATGATACAGCTTCCTTAAAAGGGGTTTTATATAAAATAATACTTTTTACTGGCTCGTGAAAAGATACTGATACTATTCTGGACGACTATATAGCAAAAACAAGACATATTTTCAATTTGTCTCAGTTACATTAACAGTTCCATTTGATAACTTAACCGCCTCAAGGTCATTTCAAAGGTTAAAGTTCAAAAGCAAAGAATTTTCAAACTAAATAGAAGGTCGGCCGGTGTAAAATCCCAGTTCATAGTTTGAGTATCTCTATCGTACGTCAACTTCATTATCTTGGTCAAACCAACATGACGCCAGTCCTTTCCCATTTTTTAGTTATTGGAAAGGAAAGTGCTCTGATGAACATTCTTCTTAGGTTGTAGATAACTTTGTGCCTTCCCCTTTGACTGGCTTTTCTGAGCATCTTAATCCACATACAGCACATTTCACAGAGACTTACGCCAGTTCTTTCCCTTTTATAGTTTTTGGGAAGGAAAGTGCTCTGATGAACTTTCCTCTTAGATTGCAGATAACCTTGTGCCATTTCCTTTGACAGGCTGTTCTGAGCATCTTAATCCATATACAGTACATTTCACATAGATTTACTTGCAATCTAGTATCTTGCCATTTTTTCTAGTTGTGATTAAAAACACTACCAATGCCAAGAATAAAAAGCTTATTATTACAGAACACTCCAAAAGAAACCCCACTTCAACAAGTCATCTCTTAATTAATGATAGACAGACAATGCTCAGTATGAAGATTAGCAACAATGGGAGAAGACCTTTGTGGACAGAAATTTAATAGGAAACTCTTATTCGATTTCTTTGCTTTATATATAAGCTGCTTGGTCACTAATATCGACTGGTGCTTAATAAGGATTAAGACAACTAACAGGATCTTTGATAATTTTTGTGTAAGGATGCTGTTTATTTCAGGTGTGCATTGATTCAGGAAAGAATAAAAGAATCCAGTCCATACCACAAGTTGGTAAATATCTCACAAACTGTAAATGGTGCTTTAATATCAGTTAAAGTAAAGAACCGATCAAAGTCTTTTCGATTGGGTATCATCATGAGAAGTGTTCGGACCAGCTTTCCTTGCCTGTAATAGTGTAGTTTGCTGCATCTCTTTTTACTCGTTTCTCTAGATCTAGATCCTTAGTTGCTGCTCCTTGTTGTAATCAAGTTTCATATGAACTTAGTTTTTTTCTTTCGGGGGCTAGGTTATTGAACTCTTTGGTTTCTAAATGGTTTTCTTCAGAAATGTTTTTAACCCTAAGATCAATTTTCTCTCTTGGCTCAACCCATCTTTTTCTCTGTCTTTTCATTACTGTTCCATACACTTGGTGGCCTATGCCTTGTACGGTACTTGAGAATAAAAAATTATTAAATTTATTTCAATACTCGCTTTCATAAGTATTCTATAATAATGAATTTAACTCATATTTCAAAAAGAAGCACAAATTACTGTCTTATTAAAAAAAGTACCCGTCATTAATAAGGAATTTAGGAATTTTGATGTTTTTCTCATACTTGTCTTTCAAAAAATTTAAAGAAAAACCAGTCATTCCAAGAATATGCATCGGTTAAAAAATTTCTGACACGTGTTTGTACAGGAATATCTAATCTGTACTTGTGATCTACATTATCTTCTGTAATTACAGTAATCATCATTTTCTTTAATTCATCTGGACTGTGTTTTTCATAAATTATATGAATATAGTAAGGCTTTAGCTAACTTTTTTGAAATTACAGAAAACTTAGTCGTATGATTAACGTACAGCAGTAGTTAATATTAACCAATCATAAATATGTACACAAAGCTGTTTACATTCTGTATTCAAAGCTGCTGGTATTTCCTGACGCCAGACAAAGCTGTGACGGTTATTTGTGTCAGTTCCTACATATTTATGATATTTGGTTTTACTAAAATGAGAAATACAATGATTCTTAGACAAGTTTATCGGATTTTAGCGCCACATATATGAATAATTAACTTCCTTAATGTAACTTGCTTGTATGTAAATGATTTCCTATGGTACTGGAGAGTAAATGGATCATTAAATAAATGTCCGGTACTTTATAGTTCAGTTTCACCTTGGACTATCCGCAACATGATATCTACCGAACTTGAAAATTGAAATAACGGTTTTAACAATAAGAGAATCAGGGATGTCTCTAAAAGCTACAGTTAATTTTCGGCCAATGTACCTCATTTCTAGACAACTCCAGACTGACAGAATCTACAAGAAAATCTAGCGACAGAAAATGCCCAACTAATGGTGTTTGTCAATTTATTATCTCAATAGTTATCATTTGGTTACCTGTTTTTTCAGCAAGTTATTATTCACATAACATAATTTTTGTTAAAAACTCCTTCATCAAAAGAGTGCGCAAAAAATTAGAGCATAGCCTGGATAAATTTTATCATCTTTATTAATACCCAATGCAGCTGCACACCCATGTAGGTACAAGCAAGTGACTTTATCATGCCATTTAAGAGTACAATAAAAAGTATTTGTTTCGTCATATATGGTACTTACCTTACCACGTCGAACTCATATCTCGAACTCTCTTGACTCGTGCTTTCCACTGGTCTCTGTCTTCCACGAGGCTTGGCAGATCCTCAGCCAAACAACCAGCGTCATCAGCAATTTGGTCGATGTAGGTTTTCGTGGGACGACCTCTGCGATCTGCGTCTTGTGATGGCCTCCATAGAAGGACATCACTGACTAGCTCATCTTTACTTCTGAACGAGTGTCCTGCGAATCGAAGACGCCTTTCTCGAAGAGAGACAGATACTCTTAGTAGTGACCCATAGATATCTTTAATGGTCGGATGATCTCTCCAATCAAGGTTTAAAGCTGCTCGCAGCATTCTGGTGTAAGTGCCATCTAAAGATGTCTCTAGTTTCTTTGTCAAAGTCCAGGAGACTGAACCATACAGTAGGACAGATTCGACAACTGATCGGAAGAATCTGCGTTTTAAATGATCTGGTAAATTGGACTTCCAAATACAGGAGAGCTTATTCAAAGCAGACCAAGCTTTCGCCTTCCTTACATCGATGTCATAGGCTGTTGATTTTATGTAACTGCCCGGGTAAAGAAAGTCATCGACAGATTCAATGATTTTGCCGTTTGTGGATTTTACTTGCGCTTCTTGTTCTTGGCTGAGAGCTATGTATTTGGTTTTCTTGCAGTTGATGTACAGCCCAATCTCACTTACTGCAATTTCAAGGGTGTGAAGTAGCTTTTCTGCGTCAGAGGTGGTATAAGCGAGAAGTGTAAGGTCGTCAGCATAGTCGATATCTGTAAGGTATACAGCTGGATGTCTAGAACTCCTTCTTAATCTAAGAGTGAAGCCTAGCTCGTGGTCTTCATCAACGGATACGCGTAATACATAGTCCAGGCGGATAATAAACAAGTATGGAGCGAGAGAATCTCCCTGTAGTACACCAGCAGTTACATTGAAGAAGTCGGTATCACCATCGGGAGAACGAACCATTGATCTGGTGTTGAAATAAAGCATCATGATTGCGCTGACTATCTCCTCAGGAAAGCCATATGACAAGAGAATTTCGGCTAATTTTTCGAGATGGACGGAGTCAAAAGCCTTTTTAAAATCGATGAAAAGTAAAGTGGCATTCAGGTCTTTCAGCCTCACTCCTTCGAGGATACGTCTTATTGTGAGTATCTGACCAGTGGTGGAACGGTTTTTACGGAAACTGTTTTGTTTTTTCGAAATTCACACAAGCAGTATTTCCATCCTCTTCAGTGTTTAAGGATTGTAGGGCATTGTACCTATTTGAAAGCTCGATGTGGAATGTTTCTCTAATATCCGCGTCCTTTCTAAGGGTACACCAGTCAAAGCGGGGCTTCTTACAAGTTTTAATCTTATTTGCCCGTAGACTAAGTTTAAATTTAGCTGACACTATTCGGTGGTCTGATCCCACACAGTCAAAGGAGTTGAAAGATTGACAGTCAGTTGCTCCATTGCTCCATTTTCTGTTGACCAATATAAAGTCTAGCTGTGCTCTAGTTTTGTTCGGATAGGAGAAGGTCCACTTTTTTCCTTTTCGCTTTTGGTATTTTGTATTTAAGCAGATTAATCGACTTTCCACAATGTATTCATGTAGTAACAAACCGTTCCTATTAGAAAATTGGTGAAATGAATGCGGGTATCCAGTTTCTTGTCCGAGCTTTGCATTGAAATCTCCACCCACAATAAGGACATTGTGTTTGGGGACCTGTCTCTTTAAAGAAGAGAGTTGGTGATAAAAGTTTGTCACCTCATCTTCTGAGCTGCAATTGGTCGGACTGTAGCAGCTTATTACAGTGCATTTCGGGTTGCCATTGAAGGATGCAATAATTATCCTTGGAGATATCATTTCCACATTATCCAATGCCTTTTGGGCCCCGGGGCTTAAGAGGATACCTACTCCTCCAATAGAGGCGTTTCTGGTGTTTTTTCAACTAGATGCAGTGATTAACAACCAATTTTCTCCCAGGAAATGTTGCTTCAATGTGACATCAGGGGTGATACATTCTGTGTTCTTGAATGCAGACAATTTCCTGCTTTGTCTCAATAGCCGCATTTAACACCTCGTTTAACTGAGATTCTGATGACATGGTTCTTGAATTGAAGTTAGATATGACCGCTGACAATAACAATAACAGGTTCGTAGTGGCTCCATTGGAAGCGTACGTTCGACAACTTTTTAACTTGTTTACCCGCGCGACGGGCGATGACGTTTGATAGTTTTTTTTAAAGCATAAGTCATTTGAGTTTTTCGCTGGCAATAAAACATGCATGGTTGCCAGTCCTATGCATGTCCATGGTTCTCCGCTTACTGGAGCAAATGTGCCTACTTGAAAGTTGAACACAAGTTTTGACTTCAAAATAGCCAACTTTATTCATTGTACCAGGTCAATCGAATTACAATGGTAGTTGTTACAAGAAGTACTGACACCCATGAGAAACATGCCAGGATTTGAGTTTGAGGTTTACTCCTCTAGGGAGATTGTCGATCAGGACTTACAGGTTCTTCCTACCCTGTTTTGAGAAATTTTGTTGGAGGGTGGGATAGCCAACATTGGTGACGGTAGGAGCCGCGAACGTATCACCACCACCACCATCAGTGGGCTGTCTCCAGGTAGACAGCCCTCTAGGGCCTGCTTATTTTTACATGGCGGCTGACACTCGCCATGCGCCGTTCCCCGTTTGCCTTCATAAATGAAGGTATCTGTCGTAATAGACGATCTTCACTTCAATTGACATTTAATAGGACATTTTATAGATTTCGGGTTCCCTGTGGACTACGAACCTGTTATTGTTATTGTCAGCGGTCATTTGTATTGTTAGCCGCCATTTTGTACACTGAGCTGTTTTATTGTTGATTAAAGCCCAACGTGAGGTCAATTCGTAGTTAATCATTTATTACAATTTAATCAACAATAACATTGGGATAATATGGATAAGTTCTTACGCCCAGAGCGATTAGACACCGACCCAAACCGTGGAACAGCCGCCAAGGAATGGCTCCATTGGAAGCGTACGTTCGACAACTTTTTGGCTGTACTACCACAGGACGGTTTGGATAAACTTGCAGTTCTGTCTAACTTTATTTCGCCGAACATCTTCCAACATATAGAGGATTGCACAGATTATAAAACATCAATTGAAACACTCCAGAATCTCTTCATAAAACCGAAAAACGAAGTTTTTGCTCGTCATCTTTTAGCGACTAGAAAACAAACTCCAACGGAGACGCTCGATGAGTACTTACAAGCGCTGAAATCATTAAGCAAAGATTGTAATTACCAAAGGGTGACAGCCATACAATACTGTGAAGAAAGCATAAGAGATGCCTTTATCACTGGTTTGCAGTCAAATCTCATACGCCAAAGACTATTGGAAAACAAAACACTTGACTTAAAAACCATGTTTGATCAAGCAAGATCTCTCGAGTCGGCCATAAAGAGTTCTGAGTCATATTCGACCCCTAATACGCTAGTCAATGCTGCTATTCCTGTCAAGTCCTCAGAATCCACAGATAACCAGGCAGATAATCTGGCTTGTGCTGCTGCTGAAACAACCTCATTCAGTTGTTATTTCTGTGGAAACAGCAAACACCCAAGATCTAAGTGCCCTGCAAAGGATGCTACATGTGCAAAGTGTCAGAAAAAGGGTCACTATGCCAGAGTCTGCCAAAGCAAAGCTTCCTCAAGGTTATCAGCATCCGTTCATCTTCCTGTTATAGCTACAACTCAATGTCCTGGGTCCTTATCCAAGTCAACAGCTGCAATCAAGTTGGGAAAATTCACAGTACAGGCATTGTTTGACAGTGGCAGCACTGAGAGTTTTATACACCCAGATCTAGTGACGAAGGCTGGGCTGACGAAACAACCAGCTAGAGGAGTTGTTTCTATGGCTTCTACTGCCTTATCTGCTAATGTTACTGGAACTTGTACTGCTAACCTAGAATACCAGAACCAGAAATACACAAACATCCGCCTTTCAGTCCTTCCTGGACTCTGCACTGAACTCATACTTGGCCTGGACTTCCAGTCAAAACATGAAAGCGTTACATTTCAATATGGGGGCAGCCAACCCCCATTGTCTGTTTGTGGCTTCAGCACCCTCAACATGGATCCAGCAGAACCTTTTGCTAATCTAAGTGAGAACTGTCGCCCAATTGCATGCAAATCTCGTCGCTACAGTAATGATGACTTAAAGTTTATTGATGGAGAAGTTGGAAGGCTACTCAAAGAAGGAATCATAGAACCCAGCCACTCCCCATGGAGAGCGCAAGTGGTTGTGACCAAAGATGACAATCACAAAAAGAGACTAGCTATCGACTACTCCCAAACTATTAATCGCTTCACTCAACTAGATGCCTTCCCACTTCCAAGGATGAATGACTTAGTAAACAACATAGCACAGTACCGAGTCTTCAGCACAATTGATCTAAAAAGCGCTTACCATCAGGTTCCTCTCAAAGACAAAGATAAACAATACACAGCCTTCGAAGCACGTGGCAATCTCTATCAGTTCACACGTCTCCCATTTGGCGTCACAAATGGGGTTGCTTGTTTTCAACGAGAAATGATGCAGTTCGTTGACCAGAACAATCTCAATGCAGTTTTCCCTTACCTGGATAACATCACTATCTGTGGGAAGGACCAGCAGGAGCATGATGCAAATCTGGAGCAATTCCTCGCTGCAGCCAAGAGGAAGAATATCTGTTACAATGACTCTAAGAGTGTATTTTCAACCCGGAGACTTGCAATTCTCGGATATATAATTGAAGAGGGTATCATTCGTCCGGACCCTGAAAGGCTGAGCCCTCTCCGCAACTTACCCATACCTCACGACTCGAAATCACTCAACAGATGCCTTGGCTTGTTTTCTTACTACTCTCAGTGGATACCAGAGTTCTCTGATTGCATAAAGCCACTAACAAACTCCAAGACATTTCCTCTATCACCTGAAGCTGTTACTACGTTTAACAAGTTAAAGAAAGCAGTCGAGGAAGCTTTCGTGGCCTCTATCGATGAGGCGTTACCATTCGAAGTTGAAACTGATGCGTCTGACGTAGCCCTTGCAGCCACACTCAGTCAAGATGGCAGACCGGTCGCTTTCTTCTCCCGCTCACTACAAGGTAGCGAACTTAAGCATGCTGCTATAGAAAAGGAAGCACAGGCTATCATTGAAGCTATCAGGCATTGGAGGCATTTTCTGACCGGACGACACTTCACTCTGAAGACTGACCAAAAGTCGGTATCGTACATGTTTGACCAACGCAACCGTGGGAAGATAAAAAATGACAAAATTATGCGTTGGAGACTTGAACTAGCATGTTATTGCTTTGATATCATATACCGTCCAGGAAAGGAGAACATCCTCCCTGATACATTGTCCAGAGCAACCTGTGCTTCCACGCCTCAAGATTCTCTGTACAACCTTCACGAGGCACTGTGCCACCCTGGGGTCACCAGGCTCAATCACTTTGTCCGTAGTAAAAACTTACCTTATTCATTGGATGAGGTAAAGCTTGTCACAAACCACTGTCAAATTTGTGCTGAATCTAAGCCTCGTTATCACAAGCCAGAGGAAGTCCCACTCATTAAAGCAACTCAACCCTTCGAAAGAATCAATATAGACTTCAAGGGTCCATTGCCTAGCAACAATGAAAACAAGTATTTCCTGAACATAGTAGACGAATACTCCAGGTTCCCATTTGTGTTTCCATGCTCAGATATATCAACGTCTACAGTAATCAAGTGCTTAACTACACTATTCTCCCTGTGTGGCATGCCAGCATATGTCCATTCTGACCGGGGTTCATCCTTCATGAGCCATGAACTGCAAGCTTTCTTAAAGGAAAAGGGTATTGCAACAAGTCGAACAACAAGCTATAACCCTGCAGGAAATGGACAGGTG
This sequence comes from Morbakka virulenta, assembly GCA_003991215.1. NCBI lineage: Eukaryota > Metazoa > Cnidaria > Cubozoa > Carybdeida > Carukiidae > Morbakka > Morbakka virulenta. Next base: position 2,624,053 of record RDPX01000007.1, on the reverse strand, counting down.
GAACGATATAATGGTATTGTATGGAAGGCTGTTGAAACATCTTTGAAATCTAAGAATCTACACAGCAAGAATTGGCAGGTTGTTCTACCAGATGCCCTCCATTCCATCCGCTCATTACTTTGTACTGCCACAAACGAGACTCCTCATGAACGCTTCTTCAAGTTTGCTAGACGATCCTCTTCTGGTGCGTCGATTCCTACTTGGATGGCAGAGCCAGGTGTTGTACTCCTCAAGCGTCATGTTCGCACAAATAAGACTGATCCATTAGTCGACGAGGTGGAACTTCTCCAAGCAAACCCACACTATGCCTTCGTACGCTATCATGACGGCAGAGAGACAACAGTATCAACGAAGCATCTTGCTCCCAAACCTCCATGTACAAATCAAGTTCAGATCCAGCGTCAAGAGAATGTGTCTGAAACCACAAGTGAAAGTCTTCCTGCACCACAAGAGGTACCAATAGCCACGGACCAAACTAGCATAACTACTAATGCTGAACTCAACCCTGTAAGGCGCTCTGAGAGAATCAGGCGTCCAGTAGATAGGCTTGATCTTTAAAGGACAGGGTGAATGTCGTAATAGATGATCTTCACTTCAATTGACATTTAATAGGACATTTTATAGATTTCGGGTTCCCTGTGGACTACGAACCTGTTATTGTTATTGTCAGCGGTCATTTGTATTGTTAGCCGCCATTTTGTACACTGAGCTGTTTTATTGTTGATTAAAGCCCAACGTGAGGTCAATTCGTAGTTAATCATTTATTACAGTACCAGTGGTCACGCGGCTCAGAGTTGAGGCTTCGTGGACATGGGGATCCGACTGGTGTTAGAGAGGCTATGTGGTACGCATTTAGCATGTGCCCTTTTAAGACACGCTTTCATCACACCTTTGACCACCAATCATATCTGGTAATAGAGGCTATTTCTTGAGGAGCAAATCATTTATAAAGTTGTCATCCCATTTACTCTAAAAGTTATGTTTTTCCATCCTTATAATCCATTATTTTTTTCCTTTTAATGCAAAATGTGTTTCAACATTAGATGCCTGCCTTCACTATCTGTGATCATTTACCACATAATTCAAGAATGTGAGGTCAATTATAACACATTAACGAATATTGTGATGCCACCTTTCTAGAGATATGCTTCTACTCCTTTTTTATGTGGAGTTACATTCAAGATATATTCGGCTGATCCCTCTGGACGAGTCTTTGATCTGATTGAACACTTTTAGTACTTTTGATTTGATGGCAGTTGAGTTTTTTCTCAGGTATGTCATCATTCTTATCTAACAAAAATATATTGATAATAATTGGCATTACAAGTTAAAATCCACTGCATTGTAGTATGAGGTATACCTCATACTGCTTTATAGATTAGAATCGCAGTGCAGTCACACGGAGCAGATTAGACGGTAAGGAAATTTGGATTTAAAAACGGATTGTTAAAAGCTCATGGGTTGAAAATCAGGTATGTTTTAATCCAAAAACTAATAAAATGAAATTTTATTCATACCGTACTTTATAGCCTAACACGCAAGAAATTACGTAGAAAAAGTTTCTAGTGGATTTGTGAATGTTTTAATCATACTTGACCACTACGGAGATTGTGATAAATAGCTTGGACTATACATGAATTTAGAGACAAAAATGTTGTTTTTCATCTAATCCATAATACCAGTCATAGGTTATTTACGCAGATATGGCAATCTTTTGAACGATCCTCACTAAAATTTTCTTTACCCCCCAGCTGGCAATCACTAGCGCTTAGCTCTATTTATTTTCTAAAGTTAACAGCCAACGTCTTTCTCTGCCTCTATTTCAAAAGGTTTCTCAGAAATGTAATCTACGAAATGGTCTTAAGGAGGCTGAGGATTTTGATTTACTGTATTACTTGCCACTTATTTGTATTTAATAATAGTGAAGATGTATGTATGTATGTATTTATTCGCCACTAACAAAAAAAATACAAATGTTCAAAGGTAAATGGTAAAAACCTAATACATGATGTTATCCAAAATAGTTAAAAAATAAGACTAAACAGAAACAAAAAAGAACGAAACAAACAGGCGGGACGGTAATCTAGAGAAACGGTGGCAGGGGTAGCATAATACAGATCATGAAGACCTTATTTTCATTATGGCCCCTTGTAACGTAAATGGACATGTAACATATAACAGTGGACAGACATTGAGTAGCCCTATATCTATAACAATCTAAGATTACCCAATGGAAACAATATCAATAACCGTACTGTAAAGAAAATAGAATATAATAGATAACTTAATGATTAGCTCCCTGTCTTTTTTTTGGCCTCGTTGGTAGCGTGGCTTGTACTATAGGGCCAACAACAGTCGACCTTTCAATAGCACTTCATATTCCATAAGTTGAATTGGTCTCTCCAGTTTTTCTTTGAAAATGTACGTTTCCAAGTCAGCCAAGAATGTGGTTCTGACTATGAGAAGCAAGTCCTAACTTGGCACCCAAGACAAGACAACAACAACACCATCATTGACTAGTGTTGCTGTAGTTTGAAAATATCTTAACTGCTGTCAGTATCTGTACTCACCTGGTAATTCGTTCTCTTCAAGAATTATCGCCAAAGACTCTTCATCTAAATGAACACTTGAACCAGCCCATATAATTTGATCTGCAATTAGTTATAATTTATTAGTTTAGTGAAAAGAACAAAATAATACGGTAATTTTATTTTGGTGAGGGACCCTCGATAAATCTAAAAAAATTTGACAATAATAGTAGCCTTTAGAGAATATGTACAGTTATTTTTATTTAACAAATAACCATGAATATGAAAATGACTCTTTGTGTCTTCATGTATTTTTATGTAGATGAAACCCAGTGATAGCAACTTACTTGTTTAAAATAAATAGCAAAGCGAGCTAATGCAGACGTCGGTTGCCTATTCGACAAGAGAAGTGCAAACCTGACCGAAGAAAGTCTTTTTAGCACAAAACGAAATACCCTTCACTTTTCATCACATTTTTACACATAATGGCCTTTTTAAATAAGTGTCTTCTTCTTTCATTCGGTCTTCTTCCAACTTTAAGTTAGGTCGGCCGCTCGGCATTTCTTCTTCCACTCGCTGCTATTTAATAACTGTGAACATTTTCAAATCTGGTGCCGACACTTATTTCAGGGTTGATTGTGTTAGTTGGTTTTTAATCATTATTCTTTATGTGTGCAATTACCTTTTCGTTTGTAGATGTCACTAAGATCAGACGAGAGAAACTCAGTAAATAAACCCAGTTTAAAACTTTCCCAATTCTCTTCCAGAGATACAAACAGTTTTCTAGGGGTCTTTAGTTGTTGTTACACCTGATAAGCAGCTAGCGTTTTCACATGAATAACTGGCTCAAAAATGCCAAGCCTGCAACAGTAAAATACTTCAAATCAGCATGTTATTTTTCCAATTTTGATTTACTGACTTCCTCTCCATCATCGAAATCTTGCCATTCCTTTACACAGGAGTAGCCAGAATTTTATCAAGGTTAAAACAATGGTACAGTCGTTTTCTCAGGTCAATATGCCAGCATGCTTTTCCTTAACGATCACTACGATTGTAAAAAAATCACCTCCACCCTGCTTGAAGAATAATACTAAATGGTAGAAAAACAGTATGAAATACGTAATATCTGGAACAAAACCCAGCGTATTTACATTTTGATATTCAGCTCACAAACAACGAATATTCAGAGAAAAAGGTGGAAAGACATGTTTCAAAGTTACCGTTGGGGGTGGTGGTGGTAACGTATTTTTCCAGCTAATCTATTGGGAACCATAACAATCAGGCTTAGTGAATGAAGAACCATTTAAAAACAATACAACGGGGAAGTAAAATAAACCTTTTTATGATATCGTGTTGATTTAAGAGAGAACTGTTGTGTTGTCGGATAGTCACTCGTTAGTTCTTTTTACTTGGTACCCTGGTGCTGCACTGCATTTAGACATGGACAACTTAAGCAGACCAGTCCCTCAAAACCCAACCTGTAGTTCCCACATCAGATTGGATATTAAGCCTATAACATGAGCATTATGTATACATTATTTAAATAGTGTCACGCGATGGTTAAATAATTTAGACTTGACTGATGTGGAGAAGAATCCCCGTGGCCCATCTGTATACTGTGACGGTCAAAGTAATGAATTTCTTTGATTGAAAAAGAGACAGTATCTCTATGTAGATCTCGTAAACTCAGATAAAACTGATCCAGACAGATGGTATTCAAAGAAAAAGTTTCTGTTCCCATGTATAAAGTTCTAGGTACTCGAGTTTGCAGTGCTGGTTGCATACAACCAACTCATATAGATTCCTTGGGCGACTTTACAGCCACCCATTGCAAATACTACTTAGGATAAGATTTCCATTATACAATATCCTGGGCACTCTACTTACGCAGGAAACGCTCACAGTTAGTCAATTTCCAAAGTACCTGTATGCAAGTTAAATGTCTGCCATCATGAGAACCTCAGGACATTAAAACTGTGTACGGATGAGCTTAACGTCTTCATTTTCAAATGATACACGGTACAAATTGTGCAGTAAAGTGCCTCTCGCTAGAAAAGTAAAAAGTCCCTTGGCAATCCACTTCCACATCATACAAATGACAGAATACAACTCATCTTGAGAAGCCCTTGAGTTAAAGTTACATGGAACGAGACTTGTAATAAACTTGTAAAGGAAGGGGTTGTACAGGCCTGCCATCCACAATATTTGAAAACAAAAAAGGGCATGTATCAGGATGCCTTTCTGTCAAAGAGCCGCAATTCTATTATCATGGGAGCTATGCTCAAGAAAAGAATTGCTGCAAAAATATTTTTTATGGGTGATTGATGTCAGTGGTGGCTCATCAATTGGTGATAGCTGGGTTCAGTCCCACCAAGAATTTCTGGAATGACATTTTTTTAAAGTACAAAATCTGATTTCAGGGAAAATACTTGACCAATAATATTCTTTGTCAACATGTGAAAGCCATAGTAAACGGAAATCCCCTGTCGTTTGAAAACATCTTGCTCACACAACGCACAGCAACCTTCCAAATTTATATTAGACATTGTTCTTTAGTCACGCGAAGATATTTCACAGAGAAATAATTCTGGTCTGCAGCTTAAAATTTAAACCCCTGTGTTTTGTTTAAGTAAGCAGTCGAAATTGTGACCATTTATGCAGGCTCTTTGCTTTGATTTAATCAGACTGCTAAATAAAAGAGTTGGCTTGGGCTACTTTAAATCTACCCTAAGCGTTGAACTAAATTCCTACTAATGCTTCAAATGAAATTGTCAATAATATGCAACGTACTCCGAGTACATTAATATGGGAGGATGATTCGCACATTGAATAAAGTGAGCAATTCTGTGGACATAAATTACTGTGGATTAATTCATAGTTATGGAAAATAGAATAGCTAATCATTATTAATCATAATTGTCGTCTGTCTTACCAAGCTACAAGCGGGGACCAGTGTCTCCATCAAATAACACATTACATTCTGTATCCATCGCAGTGTTGGCCTTCCTCTTTTGTTCCACCTTTTTCACTGAGTAACGTTTCAAAATATTTAAGTTTGTGAACTTTATTTTGATATTAATGGTGTCTGTGATATTCATCTCCTTCCTTCTCTGCTGCTGATCATCATTTCAATTTCTTCCGTGTTTACCTTAAGAACTTGGCATTCCAAGCCTCTTTGCCCCTTTAACCAATTTTTCTGCAGCCTTCTCTTTAAACTGCTCCATAATAACAAAATCGAAAGCAAACAGCAACTTCTTAAGGCCTCTTCTTAATGCCTCTTCCTAATGAGATAACATTCTGCTATTACGTAAATATATCTATACCGTCCATAGTAGAAACTTTTATATAACTTTAATTTGCAATTGATTAAATAATTTTAAATCATCAACAAATATTAATGAAGTATATTATCTTTTAAAAAATTCATTCGCTGGGCACTGTATTCAAGAGAAAGTACAAGTAAAAGAGATAGGTCCAAATCAACTGAGGGACATCCTAATCAGACAAAGTTTCATAGCAGATGTGAAAAACTGCTCTTTCGTTGCTACTACTCTTACTTGGTTTTCATCGAAAGCCATGGTTGACAGTAAGTCTTGAGAAAAAAAAGTCAATTTTCTGTTTTTGTAGTATCCTATTTGGTGTCTTGGACAAAAAGTGAAGTTTCCGACCTGAAACATTTTCTTGAGGGAGTTAGAAAGCACTACTTATCGACAAACCAATAATTATTCAACTACAACTGCAAATGTTTGGAATAGTTAACATCATTTCTTCGATAATTAATTGCAATCGCTTAAATATATAGCGATATAGTCGAGAAGTCGATTTAAATTATTATATTTTGAAAGAAATTATTAACTACTCGATGCTATCTCCAAGGCATGAGCTCCCCCGTTTGTGGGTACTTCGAAGATAGTGACGCAACAAAGTCACGTGTATTTTTAGATTTAGACATATATTTAGATTTAGACATATATTTAGATTTAGACATATATTTAGAGTTAGACATATATTTAGATTTAGACATATATTTAGATTTAGACATATATTTAGATTTAGACATATATTTAGATTTAGACGTATATTTAGACCTCTGCAGAGAAAGTCTGTGACACTATCTGCACACAGTTTCAGTAGCGATTTGTAACATGAAGTACATTGTAACAGTTTCAACTTATTTATCTCATTCTATTCTTAAACTATAAATCAAATTTTCTTGAACAGGGATTTACCGTTGCCTGCAGAAACTATCCAATAGTTGTAAAACAGACGTTGTCGACGGAAATACAAGTAAAAAACAAATCCAATTTTTAATCATTAATCGATGCCAAGAGTTTACATTCTTTTTATGATTAATAATTATTTTTTTTCTAGAGTTTTTCTGAAAACTGACTCTAACAACATATATGTCAACTGCCTAGGCTGAGCATTGTTTTTCAACACTGGAACCTATTACAACATACTTTAGAAACAGAATAAACAATAACCAGATATCGATCACTTTGGAACTGATTTAAAAAAATAGTGATATCTGTATAAAAAACGATTGGGAAAATATACAGCTACGAAAAACCGAAAAATCAATTCGTTATACCAATAATAAGTATGATCCAGTAAAAAACTGATAATTTTTATACATAAAGAACATTGATGTCTGGGCATAAGAAAATTTGAAGTTTTTTAAGGCTTTCGAGGTTTATTGATTTAAACGAGCATATTTCAGTTCGTGTTCCACACGACTGAAGGTTATTCAGAGCGTTCATTGTTAAGAGTGTTTCAAAGTCCTTTAACTTTGATAGTCTTTTTCAAATTAGGTGAAACGCTTTTTCATGGCTCCATGCTTTGAGATGTTTACCATGTTTTTCCAAAAAAATGACATCATGGAAAAACTTTGAAGTCTAACCAGTAAAAAATTTAAATGAGCCGCCACTGATTGCTTTATATTCGTGAGATATCGTGATAAAAGTTAAGTTGGTACTTTGATGCAAAAAACCTATTTCGAAATTACAAATATTTTTACCCGGGCCTTTTAAATACTACAGAAGGCATGTTACCGTTGGTGACAGTGGTAAGCACAAAAACCAGTGACGTCGACGTTCTATCTCTATAGCTGTACCTACGTAGTCAAATTTTAAGGGTTTAAATGTTCAAACCAGGCCAATTCGTCAAAAAAACAGTATTTATTTTAACGTCTTTTTCTGTACTGAGCATATGCATTAATCTAGTGCGTATTTTCGGCCTCATGGCTCGTTACCTTATTTCAAGGTGTCGTATTATGCTTTGTTCCAATCATTAGTAACGTCTTATTTTTTCTAACGACATTTTATCCAAATTTTGATGGAATGGGAATTAATCCATCATTTGTAAAGATAATAATTTTATTTTATCTAATTCAGGAAATATTGTTTACGGAAAAGGTCCTAAAATACGAAAAAGATTGCCGAAAAAGATTGCTCTATTTTCATGATTTACAAAGCTGTATAGCGTACAGGAATAAATGCAGGTAAACTTTAGATAACTGGATGACATCTTGTTAAGAGTAAAAAAAGGAGATTGTAATGTAAAGTCAAAACCTTAAAATTGGTCGTAATTTGCTATTCCATTTCAAAAGTCAATCGTTTGTGCATGAGATCATATTGTTAATTAAGCACGTGTCGCTTTACAGGAAGATACCTTTCTCTTACTCTGTATTCCGAATAGAAATATAAAAAATACTGTAGCAACTAATCTTAGGAATTGATAATAAATTAATAATAATCTTAGGAATTGATAATAAATTAATAATAATCTTAGGAATTGCTCCTTGCTAACAAAGTGACTTCTTTTGAAAACAACGGGAAAAAAGTTAAAATATTCCTTTTGCCAAGTTATGCAAGGTCCTGTATCAAATTTTAAATAAACAATTTTCAACCATTCTTTCGAAAAAAACCCTAAGGGCATAAATTCTTCTTTGTATCACGTTGCTGTAGCCCAGGTATTCGGAAATTTATTTGAGGGAAACGTTTGTTGACAAATCTCTCCTTGAGGATTAGCCCCAAATAAACCCACTCCCGAAAAGACTAACTTCTCCCCCTTCTGTCCAGATAGCCTTTTCAAATTCGAATAAGATTTTTGCTTGTATCCAGTCACATTTTGTGAACAAGACAGCTTGTTCAGTATCGACTTGTCAGAATATTTTATTTCATGATAAAACCATTTTTTATTTTCAAATAAGTTAATTTAATTATCCGTTTATAGAAGATAGTATTTTCGCCATCTCTGATAAGCACCCTAAAGGAAGTTGGCTTTTGAATAAGCACTCTATGAATGACCCTCTCTCGAGTAATCCTATCTCTTATATGTCCAGTTTTAAATAAGCTATCGTATTTTACCGTATTTAAGTAGAGTTAATTTTCATTTTGGCACGGAACTCGATTTAATTTTGCAACACGATTTTGTGTTTGTTTTCTGTTTGCAAAAGTCCATAGAATGAGTAAGCCATACTATTAACAAGTTTTCGTTTTAAAAAAGTTCATTAAACAGAATATCGCAATTATATGTATATAAATAAACTGAGACTTGCTTTATACTGTAGAGTGCTCAATGTTTTAAGAAAAATTCAGAGCCAAAATAGTATAAATTTCAAAAAATAACTACAATTTTTGTGCAAAAAAATAGTTCCACGTATTCAACGATAACCAGACACATGACATGCATGTCATATATGTTTCTGCCAATTAATAAATACGTGAAACCTTAAGTTCCACAGAAATTGTAATAATTTTTCGAAATTAATACTATTTTTGCTCTGCTTTTTTCTTGAAACATTGCGCACTCTACAGTATAAAGCAACCCTCAGTACACACACACACACACACACGTACGTATATATATATATATATATATATATATATATATGTATATATTCAACATATTAACAGTATTTATAAAAAGTGACAGTGCAACACACCAACCCAAGTTATGTATACGAACTTTAAGTGGAATGTATGTCGGATACATTACACACAAATCACAATTTGCCTTGACCTCTAAACTTGGCTTTATTAATCTATACTCAAATTTTAAGATAAACTTTAGGTTATTTAAAATTAAAACCTTTTTTTGTGTCCCGTTTATTTTCACATTCACTTTTTTGCTCTCTTGTAAGAAATTGGTGATACCCAAATGTCAAAATAATGCTTTTCACAAACCTCATGTTTAAGACAAACCTTTGGCGGCTCAAATTTTTCAAGCAGTCTTGTTATTTACTAACATTCTTTTACCCGTAATTAGAACATGGTATTTCAATTAATTCACTACAAGTGCACTCTGTATTGGGGAAAAAATTACATTAACCTGATCTTCAAGCCTTTCAAGGCAATATCGTATACTGGCTCTTTGATCATCTGAAAATTCCCAGCCCTTGCTTTTTCGACCAGGCTGGAGTTCGTTAGTCATTTATCATTTGCTCAGTACCCAGTAGTTACTCACAGTCCTCAACTATTAATCCAGTAGCACAATATCGTACTGAGGAGCAAACTGTCAATTAACCTGGCAGGTGAAAAGGTGCACTTAACTAAAATTTCGAAGGTTTCTTATCAAACCAAAAGTGATTGTTTACTTGTGTTTGTTGACATGGAATTCCAACTTGAGCAAGCACAGCTTACCAGTGGATAAAGAAAACTGCTTCACTACACATCTGAACAGAACAGTGAATTTCGCTGCATGAGTTGTTTGCCTTTGGCAATCAAAAAGATTTCAGTCTCTGTGTGGTAAATAACAGCGACTTGAACTAGAAGATTTTCACTTTGTTGGTAATTCTTAGCTGTAATACCTTCATATTGGTATGAAAAATTTTCCTTTGGATTTTCTTACCGGAGCACACAATAGGTAAGTACTATAGATGCTTAATACCAGGGGATTTTAATAGTTGTGTTTTTAATTACTATTTTTCTAAAGATATTTCATTATCGATCTGTACAAAAAACCAATTGACACTAACAATAAAATGAATGAAATATTATTTGAGCTGCTTGAAAAGTATGTAGTGGTGACATATTTTGGAGCGGTAAGGAAAAAGTGTGACAGCTATTATGGCAACCCAACGGTATCGAAGCTGGTCAACATATTACAGTACAATGTGAGGATGACAGATGTCTTAAAACAAAACAAAAGCTAGCTTACATACTTGTGTATTACAGTGAAAATAAAATGTCTTACTTTCAGAACCCGATAGTGTAGACATCCCTATGCTATAAGATTTTTTCTTCGATCGGCATTTCTGAAGGTATGATTGTCTACCCAGTGAGCCAGTGAACTCAAAGAAATGTATTTTCTGACTCTTTACCACGTTCGTGAAACGTTCACAGTATTGTTCAAGTCAAAAAAAGTCCTAAACAGCTCGTTTGACGCACTGATAGCTTCGGATAAACCTGCAACTTTAGCTAATACAAACAAGATGTAAAACGTATGTAATCAAACAATTCTATAAACCCATATCAGCTTAATTTTTTTGATAACGACGAAATTTTACGTGGTACAATTGCTTTTACTTAAAGAGTTTTTTGCCATTCAATTATTGTGGTGTTACGGTATGAATGGTATGGATATGCCCAAAGTTATTGTTTTATTTTCATTTCAACCTGTTAATGTTCCCTCAAATTACATGAAAGTGCAGATAATAATCATGGAATTAAAAATTATGGTAAAGAAAAGATGAGAAAAACTCGCCATATCTCACCAAGCATATTTCTTGAACTTACCACAATGCCATCTAATAAATGGCATCTGATTTTGTTTTGTCGTTATCTCTTCATTATCGAAAAAACTAATGTATTCCATATCTTTTTCTAAAAGATATGGAATATTAAAAAAGACATAACATATTAAAAGAGCTTTTTTTAAAAGTTCTTTTAATATGTGCTCCGGATGAGAATAACCTCTTGCCTCGGGTAGAAGCCCTACCTATTTGTAATGTCACCATCATGAAAGGATTGAATAATAGTCAGGGTATTTTCTCTTATTACCAATATTATAAATACCTCTTACCATATTTGAACAGATCTCATGTCATGTCATTAAATCGAATAGTCTTCTCTTTTGAAACGGACAGCATGTGTAAATTTCCCTCTACAGTCTAATGTTCCACCAGGACTCTCGAAATAAAGTCACTTTTTAACCTTGTCAGAATTACTCTCCTGGATCAACCCTAAAACCTTTTCCTTTTGTTTCTTCTAAATTAGAATTCGATTGCTATGTTTCAAGAATATTGAGTATGTATTCTTTCAGTCTGCTCAAAAAGCTCCCTTTGAAATTTGAAAATTCAAAGTGAATACAAGCAATAAGGTTACATTGCCTATGAAAAGAAACGTATTCATCTCAGAATGGATAAGGCAGAACCTCATCTGACAAAATACCCAGCTCGTTCCACCAGGAAAAATGGTGGTCTGCCATTTTTTTCTTTGCCAACATCTGGCAAAGAAAAGAAATTCCAGTTGACAGATGGATTGATTATGTTTGATATTCCATTACTGCACTTAGAAACTGTCGTGGGAAGCATTTCTTATTTGTGGTTAGGGTGTAGCATTTGCGTGAATAATATTTAGGAATACAGTGAACAGTGAAACATGCCTCTAAGATTAATTTTACAAAAGATTGAAACACATTATTGAAACCTAGCACGAATATAAAACCTCCTTGTCTGCAATGTTTTCTTGCCAAAGGTAATGTTATTCTTTTCTTTCTGTCACGTAATCCGGAAAACGAACCCAAAGTCAATCATAACTTGTTTTCCGGAGCTTTATGGGCTTTCTGGAACTTTTAATAATATGAGTATCTGTTTTAAACCGAGATATTCTTGACTAACACTTTGACTTACTTGACTTAATTCGAGCGAACTCGAACTAAGACTAACAAGTCTGGGTCTATTTACTAATTTACTGTACGTGAATACCGCATATGGACATTGGGTATAGTCTTTATCAATTATTATAACATCATAGCATGTCCGTTTTAAATTAAGGAGAAATAATCATTATGATTGAATTACAAGATACATGAAGTTATTTAGATATCAGCAAAACTGCCAAGTCTTCCGTAAAATTTCACTGATATTTTAACTATTAATTTAAACAGCAAAGAAGTGAAAGAGCTATGAAATTTTAAATTTTGAGCCAACACCTGTCCCCACAAAGAAATCAGATGCACTAACTATGATTTGAAATTATAAACACAATAAACAGTTTTAACTGATTACTAACTGAACTATCACTTGGAATGGGATAGACTGCCAAAATTCTATATTTAGGAAATGTAAGAGGTTATTCTGCCATTACAACACATAAATTGTTACTTTTGCGAAACAGCAGCAGTCTTGCAGGAAGCGAAACCCGTCTCCTGGGACAATCGTTTCTTGTAACCGACTGAAACATTTCTTTGAAGACAGTACTCCTGCTGAATGTTGGTCACCATAGGCTGTGCTGGCCATAGACAATTTATCGCTTCCGGTCGTCGAAGTTGTTGATTGAGCTGGGCGACTCCGTGTACCATTAGTACGTTGGATATGACGCGAGCCCTATGATAAGTTCCGTTTTAAGTTCTTATCAGATACATACGTGATTTGTAGTCAATTCCTTCTCCTACACCTTTCGTAGCCCAAAGTTTTTCCTTGTATGATTTAACTGTAACTTCCTGCCTAAACTCCAGGTTTGATAGCAATCTGATACTGTTACTTCGATTAAAGTGGTATGCGTGCGTTCTCTTACAGCCTTGACCACACTCCAAACGGGTTTTATATTCGGCAATCTTGGAACGGGTGTTTTTTATATGCTAGGTGCATTTGTCTTCATCCGCCTTCCCATGATTAAACTGATATGGACTAACATTTGTTGGAGCAATGGGAGTAGACCGATGCGACATTAATGCTTGGAATAAATCATCCTAATCAAGAATTCATTTTGCAATATTTACTCCACTTTCGGCCTCGCCTTTCCCCAAAGGACAATATGGGTTGGAAATTATCTGGGTAAATCCATTCCTTCCTGCAGAATCTACAAATTCTCGAGTAACAAATTGTGGTCCATTGTGACAAACCATAGATTCTGGCACCTTCAATTGTGCAAAAATGTTTTGAGTTTGACTTTCTTAAATAAAGGTATCTAAAATCCAGAAACAGAAAGCTTATGAGGACAAAGGAGCAAGTTTTGGGGGCTTCATCTTCCCTTCTTTTTCCTATCTAAATATGTTTAGTATCAGAATTTACGCATTGAAATTTAAGTATTGCAGCAATACCGAAACATTATGCCAAAGATTGAATGATTGCAGAAATTTCCGCAATCATTGAATCCCAACCCTCAACCCCCCTACATTAAGCCAGAATCGGCTTTAAAGTTTGAAATAGTTTAAATTAAATCTTTGCAATTTACTGACAAAGAAAGTAAAGAAGGATTTGATAGAAACATAGCCCTTTTGGTCAAAATGTTTATAGCTCAAGAGATGGCTAAAAACACTAAAAAGGTACCAACTACCTGAAGAGTCACGTTAATTATGTAACATGCATAACAATATGTAGTATATTGTTTATTTCTGTTAAGTAGCTAAACAGCACACCATCCTAATGAAGAATTCAACTGTTAAAAATGAATAAACAGTAAATTTATTAAATTCTAATTAGGATTTATTAATACAATACTTCTAGTTAAATAATTAAATTTCAGTGCCAGGTCGATACTTCGATTTTACAAAGATGGTACTTTTAGGTACCAGATATTTAAGTATTTTTTCCCCTTCCTCTTGTTGGGCCTCGTCTAAAAATCGAAGCAACACCCTTTCTGATGACTAAGCCATGTTATTTCCCTCCATATGTATACCACCAGATTTTTTAGAGTGAAAATACAAGTTAAGCTTTATTTCTTCCCAATAATATGAATAATCTGCGTTGTTATCTTATTCATTAGCGCCCACATAAGAGACAGGCGCTCCACCAATTATATCAGAAAATTTTATAATCTCGTCATGCTCTTCAGAAACATTGCAATTGCCTTCATCTTCATTTTAACATATTTTGTGGTGTCATCTTAAGGCAGCAATAGTGGCGTAATAAATACATTATCTACTTCACACTCTACTGACTTGATTAAAGGGCAGAACGTATTGTACAATGTTGTTCTAAAACTGCCAACTGGTACCAAATGGTACAAAGCTAAATGTGTTCACAGCTCAATATAACAATCGGAAATTTTCAAGCCCTCCATTTCAGGAACCATGGATCCACCACTACATTGTCAATGTGGCACAGGGGCGCAATAGAAGGTCTTAGGAAATATATACATCCACAAAGTTTAGGGTTTTCAACAACGTCCCACGTTATTACCATACTTCATTATCTGAAAAAATACTGACAGCAATATTTACTAACCCATGATTTATTGATATCCATTGGTTCAAGGCATCCTGCACATACTAACATTAGGATAATTATGCAACACAATATTATTTTTTATTTCTGCGAGAACCTCCCCCAACCCTCAGTTGCCAGGAATTGTTCTTCTCCAGCTCACACTTGTTGCTCTCCTTTGAGAATCTTTATGAGTCACGCAAATGTCTTGTTCTTAAAAAAGACCACAGAGAGCTTTGGCTTGTCGTGCCTTCCTTCCTTTTACGTGTTTGTATGTAAACATTTGTTATGCTAGTGCAGGGATAAGGAGAACCTCAAAAGTCTTTCGAAGTCTCAAAGTTTTACCAGACTCACTAGCAAGCAAACCAATTTCTTAAGACTTATGCTAATCATCAATACTAATGATATCTTTAAAGTTCTACATTACAAGACATGAAAAAAATCTTTACCATGGGTGCAAACTGTATTGAAATTATGCTTTTCACTACGGGTGGCCAACTTATGTTCCATAGTAAAATATTCCGGGAACAGCAGAGGTGAAACTCCATCAAATTTTGTATTTTTAATGAGAGGAGGGTGTCAGTTTGTGTTAAAAGCCTTGAAAAAGACATGGTCATTCAAAAAAAATATTTAGGAAACATGCATGATTACTGGGAGTCTTTTAAGCCATATGTAGAAGCCTTTGCTTTGTCATTGACGGATAGTACCATGGATGTCCACCCCTACAGAGACTTAAGTGTACTCTTAGCTGAGTTTATGTGTATTGGAGCACAACAAAGTGTATAAGTACGGACGACGGCACAAAACAACAAAAATTGGATGAAAACGATAAATATGTATTGCACTTATGTTCAGTAATTGTATAGTTTTCATTATGCCCAGTGTGTGTATAGTGCTTTCTGTGAAAAACAATGAATAAATGCCTCTTTTGATCCCAAAGTGTTACAAACTATATGATTCAAGAACTCAGAACTCAATTTCATCCATCTCTGGAAATTGTATGCTGACAGCATCAGTGATAAAAGGAATGAATGATACTCTGACAACTTAATACTCTGAACTTTGGACTTTAATCACATCCATCTCAGGAAGGACAGCAATGACAGAATTGGACTCACCGTAAACAGATAAAAGTTCATGACACATCAATTTATCACACACACACACATAAAATAATAAATGAAAAAAAATCTCAAACCATCAGATCAACTATCAAATCACCCTTTGTATAAGCTACATGTATTAGCTTTGTATCAGCTATTAGCATAAAACGTTTTACCCATATTGTCCAAATAGAACACAAGAAATCAGTAATAAAAGGAATGAATCATACTCTGATAACACAGTACTTTGAAATTAGGACTCACAGTCAACAGATGAAAGTTAACTCATCAGTTTATCACACATATACACACAAAATAATGACAATGAAAAAACAATCTCAAACTATCAGATCACCCTTTGTATGAGCTATTACAATAAAAAGTTTCACCTATCTTGCCATAAAAGAATTCAAGGAATCAGACCAACAATTGAAAACAAGAACAACAAAATACCAGGTCACTCCAGGCTGAATGAAAAAATAAACATGTAAACAAATGTTAAAAACAGCAAAGTAGGCAATGCATGTACCACCTATGAGCATACACAGTTACTTCATGCCAGATATACACCAGCCATGGTTTAAAATTAGGTTACCAATAAAGAAAGGAGAAATTTTTTGAAAAAAACCCAAAAACCTCACACTACGAAAAAAGAAAATGAAACCTCTGAAAGAATCAACGGATCTGAAATTCCATGGCTCATCAATAATTTTGGGGGGGGGGGGAAACTAACACCATCATATCGCCCTGGGTTAAATGAAGACGTAAACAAATAAATGAATGAATACATAACTGTCAAGTAGGGGCATTGGCGATATCACCATTAGAAGACAGTCTTTTTCAAGCATTTCAGGGAACTGCAGCAATAGAAGAATCCAAGGAATCGCAGTGACAAACAACAACCTCAGGGAATAAATATATTAAAATGTCAACACACCATACTTTGTCAATGCACTGTCCATCAATACAAAATAATGAAACCAAACAAAAGAAAACACTCCCACAATAATAATAATAATAATAATAATAATAATAATAATAATAATACCAATAATAAACGTATAAAGCGGTAAAAATCCAAACATTACTAAAAGCGCCGTCACACGCACCTCACTCGCAAGTTAAAATCATACAACAACAACAGTGAAGGCACTCCCACAGTCACTCACAGCTATCATTCCATTCCCTCATCCCCAATAGCACAGCATCTAATCTTTCAAGCCCTCCCTTCCCCTCCTCCCCCAACACACACACTATGTAATTCACAGGAGGTAAATCAACTATGTACACAGTTAATAAAATCACCATATCACTGAGATCACCATATCACTGAGATCACCATATCACTGAAATTTGTATCAATAACAGAATTCAAGGAATCACAAAATTCATGAAAAAAATAAACAAAAATACAGATTACTACATGATTAAAGAAGACGAGTCCATGAATAAATACAGGAACAGTTAAACAGGCAATAAATACAGAAACGTACAAGCAGGCGATATCACCATCTGATCATAGCTTCATCCAGAAATTGCAGCAAAAATACAGTGAGAACCAAACAGGTAATGCAATCATATCATTAAAAAAACAACAACAGATCACATGTACAAGGATTAGGAAGACTAGTCCATGAACAAATACAGAAACAGTTAAGGGCCATATATACAAAAACAGTCATTATCACCATCTGGGCATAGCTCCAAACAAAAATTTCAGCCAAAATACAGTGAGAATCAACAGGAATAAAAACAGTTCATGCAATCACAGCATTAAACAAAACCAATAACAGATCGCCACATGTTTAACGAAGACTAGTCCATAAATAAATACAGAAACAGCTGAGGGCTATATATACAGAAAGAGTCACTGTCAATATCTGAGCATAGCTTCATCCAGAAATTGCAGCAAAAATACAATAAGAATCAAAAGGAATTTAAAAGTGCATGGGTTGTACATTTCTTCAACAACTGTGTCTGGGGTGAACGTGGTAGCCAATTCAACAATGTGGGTGTAAGGCAAGTCGTCGATCTTCCTTGGGTCAAGGACAACTAGATCCTGCAGTGTAACATCATCCAGAGGAAACTTTGAGGCCATCTTTTGGACTGCAGCCTCGTAGAAACCTCGAACTGATGAGAAGAACTCTTGCTCCATCTAAGGTGTAACGCCTAGCCCCTCCTCCGCAGCAACCTCATCGCCAGTCTCAAACTCCTTCATGGGTGGTGGCAATAGCTTCCTGGCTTCCATCCAAACAGCAATAATTTGGTCATCATGTTGCAAGTCCCTGTCCGTGAAGTCCAGCTATGTTAACTCCTTCACGGTACGACATCCCTTGACTCGTCGGGTGGGGATAAACTTCACCAGTAGGAGTTTCAGAAGCCAATCCATCTCTGGGAGCAGACTGCCGATTCTGAAATCTTCTGCTTGAAAGATGAGGTTGAATCCATTGATGTGCGGAAGGATGAACTGCGGAAAGCGCAGATAGAGTTAAGTTCTTGGATCTTGCAGCCGCTTATGCAGACTCTTCACCTTCCCTGGTTTCTCCACATCTTTGTGGCTGGCAAAGTACAACTTGAAGGTGGGCAGCTGGATCAGAACATGCTTCGTCACCTTCTCCAGGGACAATCAGCGGGTGGGGCAATGCTTAGGGGTTTCTGCTCTTCCATCTAAACACACAAACAAGAAACACTCCCTCAAAATGTTTCCATTGATTTTGCAATTGAATGCACTACACCTGTAAACTGCAAGAAGCAAATGCACACTATATGCATACCCCTTCCCCTGTTATCTGAAAATGAATTTCAGAGCAAAAATAACTTTGTGGTTAACGAGTCATTACACTAAAAAGTTCATGGTCATGATAGGAAATCCTTCGTTTTCGTCTCTTTACTTCGCTTTTTAGCAAGCATCTCGCTGGAACTCCCTGTACTCCTCCAGCCTCTTGGAACTGTGCAGAAAGAAGTAGAATATGTCCACTAGCAGGTTGTCGATCTTCATGGGGAGGGCCTTCACTCTGTCATTGACGCAGAGATCTGTCAGGTGACAAATGCAGCCAATACTGAAAACAGATGGAAAATTGTATAGCAACACTGAAACATATTTCAGCTCACATTCCTATTGAAATCAACTGACAGTACCAAATAAATTATATTTATTTTAATTCTACCAAATGGTTTTGAAAAATCTGCTACCACACTCTCTTAGAATTATGCAATCTCGAATTATAAATATGTCTCCAAAAAATAAACTTAACAAATATACATGTATAAAAGTGACACAACGAAGACAAGCTCATGAATTTTTTTATCTCAAAGAAACTTATCAGGCTAGCTGGCAGTGCTTCGCTCTCCACTGAGATTAACCAAAGGGCTTATGCCTGATCAATTAGAATTTACCTGAAAATCTGTGGATTCTTCTCCTTCACTCTTTAGTGCACGGAGTTGTGTTCCCCAATCATCGTGTTGCAGTTATCGCTGGAAAAACCGATGACATTTGCCCAGGGAATGTCATGCTCCCTGTAAACATATAAATAATATCTATCAGCAATTGGCAACATGACCAATATTGAAACTCCAATTACTGACAGTATCCCAAAGCTCCACAGCTGACATTTTAAGAATATTGTCTGTTCAATAAAAATTCCCAGCCACTTAAATAATTAATGTTTAATGTTACACATCTCAACAACCATTTCATAAACATTTCATTAATTAAAAGAAAAAGCTATTTCCTTTACACATCTTTACCCGCGCATACAAACACAAAATAGTGAAAAATATGGCTGTTTATAAAGGAATATGGTGAGTTCTTCTCAGCTCTTTTTGAATATTCATTTTTTTATTTTTACAAAAAGAAACACTATATTAACAACGTTGTGTGTCAGCAAACCTCATGAAGGTGTCCACAGCTCCAAAGATTGAAGTAGCAGTTACAGATCCCAGCTTTGGCAGATCCAGCAGTCTTGTATTGGTTGCACTCTCTTTAAACAGTCGTGCCAGAACGACGAAACGTTTGGTGCTCTCTCTATCGTTGCTCTCGTCAATCACCAGACAGCCCCTGATCACCATGGTTGTTTTCATCCTCCCATCAACAGAACAAACCCCGCAAAATTTAGAATGTGCAGTTGCTGAGCTTTTGTAACCTAAACAATGCCAGCCCTGTGGACTGTTCATTCAATTGTTAAATTAATACAGAAGCACAGAACGTCTTGATATTGAGAGAAAAATTGAACAATAGGCTTTTGAGACTTGGTCAGACAGGGACTTCTTCTTCTTCTTCTTCTTCCTTGAGGCGAACACCTTCATCGTTGCGAAGATTTCTTCACAAAAAGGGGGTGCGTCTTTACACACAAAAAAGCCTAGGACAGATCTGCTGCCTACAGGAGAAGGTGCCGCTGTATGTGGAACTGTTGGGAGGCTACAAACTTTTCAGACCCCCGTCCCCAGTACTGGGAACCCTACTACAGCCCCAAACAAAGCCTAGTGCAATGCACGCTGCCCTAAAAAAAGCACAGGTCTAGATGTAGCGCTGGAAAGCATCCACAGGGGATGCTGTAACAATATCCTCTGGGAGTGCATTCCACTCCACAATGGGACTGCCTTCTTGAAGTTGAAATCCAAACACAGGGCAACAACCCCGAAATGGCTGGCTACTCGGTTCAAACATTTATAAAACACATGTAAACAAACAATGCCATAAAAAATCAAGAAAAATATAGACACAAAACAGAGTCGCCATGGGTAAATCCTGACCAGGTGCGGATCACAATAAACCACCGACCATAATCTACAGCGGAGAAAAAAGGAATGCCAAACTCAACTGCATGCAAATTCCTTTGCACACTTGCTGTCTGGAAGCATTCTGGCAACAAGCTCTGAAAAATGGTCTGCCACTGCTGGTGCCAAGTTATGTTCAGCCACAAAATGGCAGAACAATGCCTCCATCTCTGTTGTAGTTGTTGGCACCGAACGAGGGAGAACCCGTGCGAAGTTCTGGTCCATATCTCGAAATTGTCTACGTCTGGCCGCATTCTCCTTGTGGGATTTGGTTTCTACATGTCTTTTCAAGTCGAACACTCCACTTTGGCTAACTCTAACATCCTTCCTGCATGGAATGCAATACGAGAAGTCACTACCCCTTTCACTACTCTTCATAACACCGCAAAACAGGCTCTTCTGGAAATTTTCACTTTCCCATTCCTTCAGATGTCTGCCGCTGCCAGCCTTGGCCTCCTTGGCTGGAGGACCGTTCTCTTTTTCCGGCGCCATTGAAAAGAGAATCACGATCACGATCACAGCAGAGGAGATCTACACCACTGTTCTCTCCACATCACAAACTACAGAGTGAATGACGTGGGTTGTTCCGCTAAAGCATGCGCAAAGGGTTGATTTTGGGCTGCGCGCCACCTACTTTCTATCGGGAGCGGAAGTTTTGCTAAAATCGTCTGCTACGAAGACCGGATCGAATAGATTTGTCTTCGAAAGCAATTTCGATCGGATTTGCGAATTTGTGGTACACTTTTGTATTTTCACGTATGAAATTGGCGTCTCTCGGCAAAATCGAGATTTTCGCTTACTGCAATACGCAAAAATCGTACAGGTTGATATCCATGTAGTACAAATACTCATCTTGGCTCAAACACACCGCTGATATTTTTAGATGTTTTCTTGTTGCAGGTGTGAAATTAGCATTGTGGCGATTCCTCAGTTTTTTCCATACATATACAACTTTAATAAGATTGTTTTGACGTAGAGTTTCCCTTCAACCAAGTAATTTTTATGGGAAATTAATCCAAGGTAGAGGAATTGATTTTCCCTTATTGTAAAGCCCTTGTCAGTACAATTTCTAAAATAGAAATGGTAGAGTATAACTAGACTCTAAGTGCATTCTGAATAGCAATGAGATACACCCTCTGCCATTGATGTGCCTAGTTTTGTAATAATCGGCCTATTTTGTAATACCTGCCTAGTTTTGTAATTAAAACGGCGTGTATTGTAATAAAGATTTGGCTCGTTTTGTTATAGGTGATTATCTCTAAAGACTTTTTTCACTGTTTTAGTAAGACGCATGGCGCATTGAGCAAGATAGCTTTGCAATGATATCGATATTTAAAAATTAGGAATTCAAGTTAGGTTGGTTTCGTTACTTTAACTTGGTACTTGATATGTCTAAAGGATATGGTTCCACGCCCATTAATGATGTCATCATTTAGCATTTATTTTGTGATAGGATACAGAATTGGGTGGGTCCTTTTTATCCAAACTTGATAAGTGATACAAAAAAAATTACCAGTGATTAAATAAGAGCTCTGAAGGGTGGGTGAAAAATTGGCCCCCAATCACCTCCAGAACGCAACTATAAAAATTTGTGCAGAAACTTTTATCCACTTCGTTTGTTGTTTGCCCAATGGTTGTCAGGTAGTTCCTGGACGTGCCTGGCCAAGTTTCGTTTCTGGTACTTAACAGCTTACACAAAATTTCTTAGTTTCGTTTGTTTTTCAATCCGCTTTGCTTTTCTTATTCTACTTGGTTATTCCAACCATAATTTGTTCTTGTGGCCTTTGCGTTGTTCAAAAGATTCTGAGTTCACTCTTCAGTTAAGTTCCACCTTTCTGCTCCATAAACAACTGTTCGGATGGCACTCCCGGTGATAATAAGTTAATTTCTGTGCCAAAATATAAGTAAATATATTAGCATGTAGTGGTGCTACAGGGGTTTCATTGACTACTAAGGCAAAATTACCATGACACTGCCAGTTTTTGCATCTATATACAGGGAAATGACAATTCAAATTTAATGGGAAACGAATTGTATTCCAAATTACAAACATTTTTATGGTTTAATCCTGAAGATTTTCTTCCATAAATTGTATAATGAACAGTGAGAGAATAATGGCTCTTTTCTTTTATCAGCGATGTCAAATTTGGGCTTTTTTCAACATAGATTTTCACAGAATAGTGAAATATAAATACGCCATGGTGCTGTTCACAGACATGTGTATTTATGTGGTAAATAAAATTTGATAAATGTGGAATACCTATAAGTAATATACGTTAAATATATAAACGCAAATAGGAGTTAACATGGATATAAAACGTGTGCTAAAGTGTCTATAAAAAGTCGCAATCAGCGTTTCCGTTTTCGCACAATGCTGGTGTCATCGCTTTAACCAAGCGATTTCCCGCAGTTTAAGAAAATAACCCGTGGCTGTGAAGTCTGCTTTTTGTTTTGTTTGACCATTTTCACAGTGCAGTTAAGCTTTTTCATCATTTTCAGACTTTTTCAGACTGATACGGTCCTCCGTTTTTTCCTTTTCTTGACGCTGGTTGTTGTTATGGGCGTGCCAAAAGCATTCTATTCAATTGGTACAAATACAGAATGCCAAGACCTAATATCTAATTTTACTTATTGGTCTTGTCTTGAAAAAAAACAACAAACAGCTTCATGGTCATCGATTCAGTCAACTTAGCTATTAGCCCTGCATTCTTATTCTTGCCATTTTTGTAACCCAATTTTCCATTAGAATTAGCAATATTTCCCCAGGCCTACTCATTGTTTCAAACCTAACCCAACTCTGAACATTTCTAGGTTGTCTCTAGCACAACGACGACTTCCCTTCTCAGCTAGATAGTCACTTAGCCACATCCTTACAAAAAAAGTGCAAAAAGTATATTTCTTTATTCATTATTACTTGCACATCATTTTTATATCATTCATATTATTACTGTTATCATTGTTATTGTTATTGTCACTATCTTTTTAAAGTGAAGCATTAATACTTTCTCTGCCCACTGATAAGAACTTGACAATGTGGTGGTTAAAAACGTAAACAATATAACGTCCTTAAAAATTGTTGTGCAGCTGCCCAGCAACAAAGATACATATGACGATATAACTCGGTGCTGATCTCAATTGTGTGCCATATTTCATCAATCCTCTCTCCTTCCATGAAAGTGTTTGTGGCTCATGCAGAGAATTTGTGGCGTAATGCATTGTACAGTTGCACAGTAACCAAGAGATTCTGGGTTCTATTCCCCGAGCGGACGAGGAGAATTTGGAACTTCACATACTAACATTCAAGAAGTTTGAAAAATATTGAAATGCAGACACATGAAAAAAGAACCATCTTATTTATAAACATTATTAGATGTAATTTTGACGAGTAACATACAAGAGGTAAAACTGACACATTTTGGGGGGCCAAACATTTCTCCAAGGTAATTTTCGTCACCTCAAGATAAGGTCCTCTTTTTTTCCGACAAAGTCTTCTCTAATAAGATATACAGTGCACACTGGTAACGTTTGGACATAAAATTAATAACTTTAACTGTGAGTGTGGATTAAATGTCGATTATTATTATTTCTTTGATCTACTTCTCCAGTCTTCAATCTAATCTAAGGAGTTCAGAATGGGTATTCATATTTTTCTTATACCTCAAGCGTCATGTGTAAAAGCCTGGTTGTCTCCTATTATATTGTTTTTCACAGATACTTCTTAAGCACTTCCTCTAGAACTCTATGGATATCTGTCCACACAGCTTTTATTCAAATTCTTTACGCATAAATCATACAGTAATCTTTCATATACTCCCAGATTCTTGCAATTTAATATTGTAAGTCCTTTTATTTCCCTAGTTTTTCCTGATAATAATAATAATTCTTGTTTATATCCTCTAAAAGGTCTTTTTTATGCATTTCAGTACCCATCTTGTAATACGTAAACCATATGTATCATTCTTAAAAAAATTAGGATTAGTGGCATGTAAAGTAAAGCAGATATTCACGTCCTTTTCTTCTCCCTTTCCTTCCTTTCAGCCTTCTACCCCTAAGTAGAGTCAGCTGCTCATGTCATCTTTCTCCATCTAATAATTATTGTATACTTCTCTTTAACGTATATCCATATCTTCTTTGATGCTCTTTTTGTGACTCTGCATGGTCATCTTTAAAGAGGAAAACCACGAAGTCACCCATAAAAAATAATATTAATAAACATTTGAAAGGAAAAATCCTACTGAACTAACTGTTCTTAGCACGCAAGCAATATTCGTCAGGCAGCAGGCTAGCGTTTGCAAACAGAACCAACGGATCGTCAAAATATCACTTTTTTAATTGTCTCGATCCTCTGTTGTTTTCTTCATTTTCTACACAGCTTAGATTGAGTAAAAGACTGATTGTCGTCCAGCAGTGAAGATTTGTAATACTTAGCAGCCACCAAATATCAAGCTATTTCATTTAAAGTATAAACAGTGACAGTGGGATTTCAAATTATTGTAAAGAAAACAAAAATAAGAATAATACCATTTGGTATCTTACGGTCATTGTTGAAAAGAGTAAAAGGACACGACCTTTTGACCATAACTGTAACGAAATTGATGAGGAATGTCATTACGTGTGGTTTTCCGATAAAGCAAATTTTCTTTTATCGGCCCATGTAAACTTTAAAAACAGAGGACGTTTTACAAAGGCAACTACATTCAGCCAAGTGCACAACTTGGGTCACAATTACCAAGCATAGTATAATCGGTCAATATTGGTTCAAGGAAAATAAAAGAAAACAGTAACTTTGTCATGGTTAGCAATAAACATAACGTGGATGTACTTCATAAATATGGGCACACTTTGTGTCACGTTAAAGGGAATAAAAACTGGTTTCAGGAAAATGGGCCAAATCCTTGCAATACCGAAATAACACTGCAGTGTCATCGGGAAAGATTTGCGGACAGGTTCATCAGTAGGAGATGTGGAATTAAGTGAGCTGTACATTAACCTGACAAATTTCCCCGATATTTATCTCCGGGGCTACTTGGAAGTCAATGTGTTTAAGAACAACCCTGAAACAGTTTATCAACTGAGATCAGCCATAACAAGGAGCACGAGAGAAATACCTCAAAATTTTTACTTACAGCCTCGTAGCGGGCATTTTGTTTTCAACAGCATAACGAGTCTGAGCCAGGATTTGGGATAGATTAGAATTGCGCAAGAATATATGACATTTAACAAAGTTAGTGTACCAAATGCAGGTGAAGTATATCTTACGTTACCAATTTTAGGTTTGGTATAGGCTGCATTAGGTGACCCTATGTGTATTTTGTATTTTTTTTCTTTATACAAATATATATGTTAATATTTATATAGTATTAGGAGTAAACTCCAAACAGCCAGATGTTAAGGCTGTATATATACATTACATATATATATTATATATATACTATATATTATATATTATATATTATATATATTATATATACATTACATCATGTACTCTAACATCATTGCAATATGTAATGAATAGTACTGTACAAAATACAAAGGATATATACATTGTATTGGTTAAGGTATAATATAACCAATATAATGGAAACAACTGTAATGTAACAATTAATTATTAATAGCTAAAGGGATTTTCTGTTGCTAGCTGCGATGTTTAAATATCTTAAACTTCCTCACACAGATATTCCAAGCCTTAGCACTTTTATTGCAATGATATATTTTAACTGTAATAAGATTATGCGCACGTAAGTTTATGAATACCCTGTTCCTAAATTGAATGATTTCACTCTATGCTTGTGGTTGGTTTTGATTATTGTTTGATAAATGTTGTTGCTTATTCTGGCCCTCAGTGTACTGAATACAAAAGAAAGCTTGAAATTTGAGATTCTGTGCTTGTATTTTCTGGTACCACATACAAGTTATCAATTTTTGATGACCATAAAATGAAGTACATTTCGAATTAAAACAGACGCTGACTTTGTGTAAAACATACTGTCGTCAAACGTATGTGTAACAAAAACTACTGCAAACAATGTTTATAGTGATTAAAGATGTTCGTACGTTCCAGTACGAAAGTTAAAAGATGGTTCAAATGACGTATATGGTTTTTGGTTATGACACCGAAGGATAAAAGTTGATGCTCTTTGTTGGCAAGTAAGTAACGGATTGTTGTTTTTCATCTTTATTTGCAGGATTTGTTGTGGTATAATTATGACATAAGGAATCTAAAATATATATAACAGAAACATTCACATGAATGTCGACTTATTAGGATATATATACATGTGTATAATAACAGACGAAACAGATGAACTGATTCAAATACCTGTAACACAATGGTAAGCGAAAGAGGTAGCAAGGATTATGCATCTCTGCCGGGCTCCAGTGCCGAGAAGGATCGGACTGCAAGACACAGAAGAGGTAAGATTGCAATCCAAAATTGTCAATACTAATTATATTTGTTAATGACTTTTAATACTTTTATAATTCAAGGCATCTTTCAGCTACGTTTTAGTTCAGCATTCTATAAGCAGTACATTTACCGGCTTGTGGTAACATCAATAATTAATTATGGTAGCAACATGGCTGCTAAGACGTACCGTATTCAGTTGATGTTGACAGTATTGACATGTTAACGTTTAGTCTGGAGATGAAAGTGACTAGGTATGAAGGTTATATATCAAATATGAAACAGCAAGGTGGTAACTATTTACTGGTGTGTTATTTAATCCATTAAAAAAAACTTTGCATGAAAAGCATAAGCATAAGAATAAGTTTGGACTAAGGAAACGCGTAATAACATTAAAAGCAGCAAATACGGCAAGAATAAGTGAGTAGTAAGAAAAAATCAATACATGCATATGTCTTACATATTTGATATTGAAACAAGTAGCAAAGTACATATTACAGAAGCATATACTACTTAATTATCACTGACACTTTGCATGAAGTGGTAATGTGTGAATTCTCATTACATGTTTTACTTAATCGTGCAGTTAAAACATAATTGGAAAGTAATGGCACGTAAGTTACCCAGACCATTGTGAAGAATGCAGTTGCCTGCCCAGGATTCTCTATTGTATGAGAATAGAAGGACATACGTATATATATATATATATATATATATATATATATATATAGAGAGAGAGAGAGAGAGATGTCTTGTCTTCTCTCTCCCTCCCTTCCTCTCTCTCTCTTTCTCTCTCTCTTTCTCTCTCTCTTTCTCTCTCTCTCTCTCTCTAACACATACACACATACATACATATACACATATATACAGTACAAATACCATGTAGACAAAGGCAAAGGGGCAGATATAAAGATACCAAGACAAATAGAGATGATATACATAAAAAGACCTTGCTTAATTCTGATCTGTTAGGGCAATTCTTAAGTTAATATTTTTAAACACAGGTTATATATGGCTTTTATGCAAGTCTTTTGTAAAATTACAAGTTAAAATATAAATATTTTCAACAGATATCACCATGCCCATCATGTTTCTTCAAACTGCGTTTTTACACTTTTCTTTGTACCCTTTTCATATTCCACACTGACTTGCAATTGAGATTTTTGAGGCAGTCTAGATCGTCATATAAGAGCATAAATGGAATTTTCTTGACTTTGAATAAATAAAGCTGCTTGATGCTTGACTATACTGAGGTTAATGCAAAGTATCCAATTTTTATAGTTTAACAGCAGTTAGTTTGGCATTTTTTGGTTTTAGAAACGTTGTTGATCAGATTTATGAACCAAAATCTAGACCGATATTTGTTCCAACCTTCAAACTGCAAAGTGACTCTTCCAAAAAAAAAGTAGAGAAAAGATGACGGTAAAACAGCAAGAGTATCTGATGTCGCATTCAAGGAAAGTTTCAATGGCCTCTGATGACATCAGTGGAAGATGGAAAGAAAATACATTTTGGAAAGGAATAGAATTGAAGCTTTCAGGAAATCAGGTACAAAAATCACACTGGAGAATAATGTACAATGGCAACAAGGCCATGAAAGAAGGTTTAGGTTAAGCTGATGTAGCACAGCGTTGAGAAACAGTATTTGGATGGCTCTGACATAAAGTAGGGATAACAATAAAGATATGATTGTTTAATTATATATTAGAACACAGGGGCGGCATAGCAAAAATATGGGGCCCGGGAAAATTTGTCAAAAAGGTGTCCGTGCTAATTTGTCGCTTTTTATCTGCAATTCAAAACCCTTTCTAAGCCTTTACAACGACTTTTCAGTTTATGGTTCCACACTAAGGATCAATGGAGCTTTTTACAAAACATATTACTAAAAAAACCAGCGAGCAACAATTTTCTATTTTAGCTTTTCCATTCAAAAATGATTGGTATTTTTAACTTTGAGTAAATAATACCAATCAATTTGACTGCAAAAGATAATATAGTAAATACCTAATGATACCTCAAGAAATCCTAGCTACACAACTCTCCCACAGAAATAATAAACTTCAGTTACTAAAAAAGTAAAGACAATTTGACTCTGTCATGAACAACAACCGTAAAGTTGGTACGGGAATAAAAAAGCGAAACAACCGGGCAAAGTAACACAATGCAACCATTTTCTTCACTGTAAAGCGCTACAGTTTACCTTATTAAAAAGGAAGAGACGCGATTCATACGTGATTTTGGAAGGTATTTGAGTTTTACTGCAAATGCAAGATATATCACTTATTTTTCTAAGTAGATTTAGTAATTGTATTTATTCAGTTAACTTGTTATATTTGAAACCTCGGCAACAAGGAACATAGATGGTTAAAATTCATGAAATCTGGATTATTATTTTGTGTTTCTATGGGAAAGGGGTCGGTCATATCAGGAGAGAATTTAGGTGGCTGGATTAGAGCCAAAATTGTACTTTTGTAGAGGCATGTATAAACACACAATTATTATATACGGTCTAATTTGGTAATATTGTAATAAAAGCATTTTGCGATATTTTGTATGTGGTTGATTGTACGCATATAAATGAGACAATTTGAGTTGAATTTTGTAGAGCTTTTTGTCAATCGAAGTTGGTACAAGGAAGCGCTTTGACATGGAAACATGTAAACGGAGTTTTTCCTGAGTTTAGACCCCATTTCAACTTTTGTTGGACCTTTCTGAACTAGCATTCATATTGTAAAGAGTTAAGGGATTTTCCTAACACCAGGGTCAACGATGTCACAAAAACTGATACAGCTGTTGCCTAATACCAAGGATGTTATCTGCAGAATGACCATACTGGATACTGTATGAGGATACCAGTTTATTTCTCTAAATGAAATTGATAAGAAGAAGATTACAATTTTTGTGCCAACAGGGAAATTCAAATTTTAAGTGACTCTATATAGGCTTCCGAACACCTTTGCATCAAACCAAAGAAAGATGGGCATGTGTTCAATTGCCCCTGCCTAACGACCGCTTTCTCGTATTTATTTATTATTAAGAGAGCACACATTGATAACAGTGATATTTGGTGATTTTTATTGTATTTGGAAGTATTTCCTTCCTGTATAAATAATAAGAAAAGAAAAAATGAACAGAATACTGGAGGAATACTAAATTTACCGACTGAATTTTATCTGTTATAGAGGAACCCAACAATACTGTTCTAAAGCATAGTCGTTAGAAAACCACGAAGTCTGGAAGCTAATAATCGATCAACGTTCTCACTTACTGTACTTAAAAGTTTCGTACTTAGTCCTGTGGGATGAATCACCAAACTCAAAAGCTTTTGAGAGCAGAGGTGTAGTACCCAAAGAACAACTTGCTACTGGTCACGATTTTGGCTGGTCAACGTAGCACAGTCAAAACCGGCTTCTGGTTCTGGTAGATCCAAATCTCTCATGAAACGAATGGGACTATTAACATAACACCTGCAGCTGTAATGCCACACAGACTATGGACCACCTCCTGCAATGCCCAAACGCCCAAATTGCAACTTCACTGACTTAGAGAAGCCCACACCATCGGCAATATCATGTGCCCGCTGTTAGACAGAGACGCTGTAGCCGAGACACGAAAACGAACGAACCTAGTCCACCTGAGAATACATCTTCAAAGTTTTCAACTGAAAGTATTGAGAAATATTCATTAAGGGAAATCATTTCTGAATTTTTCGATATCAGGGTACAATTGTAATCGAAACAATATTAAAATTGGAATAATGAAGGCTCCTTCAGGTAACGATTATTTCAACAAGAAATGGAAAGAACCAGATCAATATCGTAACCAAAGATCGCGTGACAGATTCCTGGCTAAAAATGCACTTGATAGCTGTCAATTCGCATGCGTAAAAATGCATTATTCTCCGAGCCAATTGAACTATCGTGAGCTAAACATTCTTTGTTTATTTCTTTTCTTTTTTATTTTTAATTTAATTATCCTTTAAATGTTATACTTAACATTCATTTGTTTTCGGTCAAAATCGGATAATAGGTAGGAAGACATCAAAGGTATAAACGATAAAAAATTGGAAACTGTGCCAAATTTTCACATCAGTAGGCATAAGGTTAGCATTTGACCATATTTGTCAACAAATATACTCACTTCCTTAAACTCACAAATTCCAATAACACAATTTCATAAAAGATAAAACAGCAAACCAATATTACTAAAATCAGAGGAATCTCTGCTATAACTTTTGCAGAGATTAAACTTAGAATCTATGACTAGAATCTATATAAGCCCAGCCAGCTAATTCAAAACAAGTCTTATCATAAAGTCGCAGCAGTCAAAATTTTTAAAAAACTGCCGTTATCCAGCAGAAATTTTTAAAGGTTAAGAAACTTGAAAATTCTAAAGGACCAAAAACAGTAACCGAGTATGCATCAGAAGAAAGAAGCAACTTTTTTGCCACAAGCTTTTCAAAGCTTAAAGTTATAAATGCAATAAAAATATGTAAACTACCCCAATACTTAATGCCAGTAGCCTTAAGGTTGTCATGTCTCCAAATTTGTAAACAAAATATACTCGCCTTTTAAAAATGATGCGACAGGGATGAGCTACCACATCTGCTGTATTAAATAAAGCTTCAAGTACTTTTGTTTCACTTGAATCATTATTAAAATAAAGCTGTTCTTTGTCATATTTGTTGATAATATTGATTCTCAGGTTTTTCTGTATGTAGTGGTGCAGCCTAGTCCCAGCGTTGTCTTCCCCTGATACATTTGGGTAGGAGTTACCCTTTTCTTTACTATATATCACAGTAATTTCTCTTCTAACAATACGACTACCACTGACAATCACTGCACTGCCTCCATTATATCAAATGGGTGTGAAGTCCTTCGCTGGCCATACCCTCGGCATAATCTCACTCTCTAGGTGCCATATCCATTCCAAACATTGGCGATCATGTTTCTCTACAGATTCCTATCTCTCATCATATGTACCAGATCTGCAGGTTTTACCTTTTCCTTCTCAGCACAATACAGGAATTAATTTAGATATTTAACTAGTATCCACTTCTGTTAAAAATCCCATAAATCGATGATATTGCTAGTCCAAGGTTTAAGTCGGTGCTGAATTATCTCTTAATGGACCTTTGTACACCTATGTATTAGGATTGCTGTGATGATTATTAAATCAAACCTGTATTAAAGGCCACCTGTTAGTGGAATCAACTGTCACCAAAGACCATTTCAGACAAAATTTTTAAGATTTTCATAATGACGGTTTAGAATAATTATGTTATAAAAGTTGAAGATAAATAAGTTGAGATAAATGTAGAGATTATTTTGAAACTGTGAACTGACTTAGAATTTTTCATTTTTTCACAGAAGAAAATGATACAAATTAAAGCCAATTTGCTATTCAGTGAGGCCTCCCAGTTTTCTATACTACCTTGTATACCACGATAGTATTGCAATTAAGGTTTATGAAGGTGCCATGTTTTGGAATTCAAAATTTTAAAGACAAACTGCGAATCTTATATCCTTCAGCTTAAAAATCACCCACCTCCCCTTCACACGTCCGAATTTCCTTTCTTTGAATAATTGGTAGGCTTTCTTTGTATGCTTTTCTTTGTTCCACAATTTTCATATTTTTAATATCAAAGACGAATTGACTTTGCATAAAATATCATAGAGATGAATAATTAGGATTCATAGAGAAAATAACTTACTATTTCGGGGGGAGGGGGTAAGAGCGTTACTTCTGCAAGTCTCAATACCTGAGACAATAAATCTCAAGTTGTTGGCTGGGATGGTCATTCTGACGACGAATTCTCTGGTAATTCGAAATTTAGTTTATGCAGACCCCCAATGATATCGTTTTGCTAAATAATTTCTACGTCACAATAACGGTTCGAAGTTTCATTGTCATGTAGTACATATCACCTAACGTAAAGGAAACACTGGGTTATAATATATTGGATCCTCTAATGCCAACAAAGAATGTTGCTGTGAAAGTTCACTAAAATAATGAGCCAACATTTCACTTGCAGCATATCAGAATTAATAACTTTTTTCAAGGATCTCTGCTCGAGAATTCCTGGTACTGGCGACTTCAGGTATGGGAGACTTAAATAACCGTATTTGTAGAGCTATCTGGGTAATATCTCTTCCTTTGATTTAATCTTTTCCCTGGTCTAAACTAATCTGGTTTACATAGGTTCATGAGAACGGAATAGCAAGATTGTAAACAAAAGAACTTTTGAAGAAGAGCTGAAGAAAAAGATATGAAATTTTTATGAATTAAACGGCCATGTTACAGTGATAACAAAGAGCTTTAAATAGAAGTGTATCGCAAATTGTATGTATTGTGAAATGTAGATTGTAAATTCAACGAAGGCGATGTGTTGCCATTTGTGTAGGCAAATGTAAGTTCTGGAAAGCTCTGTGAATAAAATAATGACACAAATATAATAAATACGCCATTAAATAAAATACTAGGAGTTTGTAGACTGTAAATAGTAAGTTTGGGAAGACAAACATAAATTCTGGAAAGACTAGTAAAAATAGTAAAAGTATAATATACAACAATGAATAACATATAAATTAATAAAATTGAAAATAACAAAAAAAAGCTTGGGTATTTGGATCCATGCTAGGAAGTGAAGATTTTTATTTTCATTTATATGTAATAGTCAATACCTGGCTAGCATTCACTTCTTGATTATAGGTTGACCCAGATTTACCTCTGACAACAAAGTGTGTATTTCATTTGATGAAAAAAACCCAAACATTACTGGTTTGTTTACTTTATATTGAAGGCTTTAAACAATAATTTCGTTGTTTGTCTTCCTTCTGTTTGTTTCCACCTTTCTTTTCAATGTTTCACGCATTTATCATAAGGAAATTGCTTATTACTTCCAATATTAAGGCTCGAGTTTTGTTCCACATTCTAAATATGTTTTGGGGTAAACTTAGCAAAGTTGTGTTTATGATTTACTAAGGGATTGAAAGTTGTGTATTCAATTACTTTTCTTCTGATTTTGAAGGAGTTGTTCAGAAAGGTATTAAGCTCTCAAGTCGTTTGAGTTTGAATGAACCCACATTAATATTATGAAGAAAAGATCATCAGAATTGCTATATAATATAGTGTGTTAAGTATTGGATCACTGGGAAATAGAATCATCCAAGGTTATATTTTTTACTTACGAAAGTTCTAGTTTCACTGGTTTGGGGGTTGGGGATAGAGAATAGCTGACAAGAAGATAAATAATGATGCTTGTAACAACCAGGCCCTAAGTAAGTAAGTAAGTAAGTTTTTATTTGCCACAAACATAAAATGAAAAATGTTTACAAATGTTTAAAAAAAAAGAAGAAAGGCCTAGAAAGTCAATAAATTACAATTTAAAGTTAATTTACAAACTTTTGTATAAATTAATACTAAAAAGAATGTTGCATAAAAATATTACAATTTGAGTTAAAATAAAAATAATTACAGGTCACCCCTAATTGAAGTGGCAGGGATAACATTAAAAGGTCAAACCGACCTTATTTCCATAATGGTCCCTAATACTCATTCACAGAAAAATTGAATATTCAAATAATGTTATGACATAGTTGGGCATTGGCAGTAAACATCTTTAAAAATAAGATTAGGTTGTTGAAGAGCTGTCTTTTTTTGGACGTGTAATTGCTGTGGCACATCCTGATGCAAAAAATAGTTTCATTGTAAATCCTCCCTCCAAAGCTATTGATCGAATTGCCCTTGTTAAGGACTTTTCCCCAAAGAAAACTACACCAATTGATAAGAGGTATAAAATCAATTCTCAGGTTTTTACCTTGGATTAAAACTCATGGCCACCTTCATGGAAGGAGTCCAGGTTTAGCATCGACACAATATGACCTTCACATTTCTATATCTGTCTGTCTCCCTATGTTTTTGCCCACATATATTTCTGCCATTCTCGATCCATATCTAATTTTTACATTGGCGTTCATAGCTATTCACCCCTTACAGTGTTATGTATATTATAATTTTCTTATCTCATTTATGTAAATCCATCTGATGAGCAAGTAACTTTGGATTTGCCCTTTTGCTGTGCTTTTCTACTATCTCTGTGAATGATGTGCCTCAAAAAAACATTGGTAACTTTCTCTGAAATTGCTTTGCAAATTTCATTCTTTGACTGGTATTTTTAAAACTTCCTCTTCATCCTTGTGATCAAAGCAAGTCATTTGTAACAATTTGAGATAAAATCAGGACGCTCAATTATAGCAATATTTAAGATTAAGTGTACATCTTGTACTTTATCTCCATTGTTTCAGTGCTAGACCACAAAATCAATTCTAAAATTATGTTTCTGTAAAATTTTGTTTGTATAACCTTTCTTTTAAAATTATATTGCTTTTGTAGTATTCCAGCTAACTCAAGCCAAGCGTTCACGTTTCAGAGCAAACTGAATAATTTTGACAGAATCTATTCTGTTTTTCCTCCTGCATTGTTCGTTTCCTTTCCCAATTTGAATCATGGTTTCTGACCGGAAGTGAATAGGTTTTTGTAATTTGCATAAACAGCAGCCCCAAATTGTTATGCCTTCATTTAGTGGTTTAGCTACTAATCATACTCACAGCAACATAAAAGCAATGAGGTAAACCTGAGTGATTTATGATGATATGCAACTGTTGTTATCATCTTGGAAACATATTCTGAGCCTTGTCAATACTGTTACAGACGCTAAGCAATAGGTAATGTCGTACGGGATTTTTCTACTATTCCTACACTACATATACCATAATCAGAGAAGACGTATAAAGTTCTTGGTGTTATAAAATCCATAAATATAAATACCAAACATAATAGAAAAGGGACTGAATAGGAAACTCCGTTGAAATGATAAAGTTACTGGGCATTGACATTTTGAGCTTGAAGGCTGTGTTCGTTTCCTGTTCCCTGTTTGCTTTCGTAGTTCGTCAGATTAACCGAGAATATGGTTATGTGAAGTTTAATCGTAATGTAATTTGAGGGTTTTGATATGTGGGTTTTTTTTGCCCCATCATTAGTTCCCTTGGGTATCAGGAGAATAAATTTAGATATAAAAGAAGCATTGCAACAAGCGTAACAAATCAAAGGAAATACGAAAGGTATCCAGCTACCAGCAGTGGTGGTGATTGTCACATTATCCCACTAAGAAAGGAGAAAGAAATAATGACTTTAGGACCAAAGTATACAAGGACCAAAATATACAAATAAAGAAAATAACAGTAGCTGAGTAAATTACTAAATTCTTTTGTTTGCAAGAGGAACGTTTAGTTCAAGTTGTTTCTGAGATGCAGGGGTTCAATAGTATATATTATTTCATTATACTGCATTAATATTTTATTATTGCAAACTTAAGATACTGTCACACTTTAACAACTTATAAATATTGCATTACATTATTGTTTCTACTAATTTATCTCATCTTTTGCTGAATATTATAGACCAATTCCGTAAAATGTTCACGAGGAGTCTATCACACTATGACTCAGGGGGAGAAGAACTGTCGGAATCACCCAGAAAAGTAGAAATAAAGAAAGATACATTTCAGAATTACTATCGAATCACAGAAGAAGTTGGAAGGTATAGAGTACTAACTTAATATAACATTGTTTTCTTGTTAGGAGTGTATTAATCGTATGACTGATTAAGTTGTCTTCAATAGCCAGGATCATGAATTTCTTAAGTAGCAAGACTAAAATGAAAACGTATCTGTTACGAAGCTAATACATTATTCAATTAGTGTAAGAAACGTTTGCATTTGTACGTTATTATGCTGGCCTTGTGCATACAGGTTCCAGCTAGAATATGTAGTAATATACGCATTTGAACTTTGAAGAATTTATTATTACTACAGCTAAATATATCTCAGTAAGACCATTGGGGCAAATCTATCAATGTGACTTTATTAGCCATTTTCATACTAATCATGGGCAATTTACATGTAACTGGTAACGTCTCTCACTTACCTGGCAGATATTTGCATTTTGGCCATCCATCGTTATTCTAAGATAGTGAAGAAGTGAAGTATTGTAGATATACAATTTTGCTCAGAATTTTGAAGTCAGGTATGCCAAAATTCAAAACTAACTTAAAATAAACCCCAAAGGCTTTTCAGCAAATTAGGGTTTTAAAACATTTTAGAATTCTGACCCTTTGTCTTGATTTTCTGGAAATCAAATACACAAATGCCTGCAATTGTTTCTTGCCGTCTCTTTCTATTAGTTAACTGAAATTTAAGACTCATTCAGTAAGAGTTTTAGGTTTATTAAGATCTTGCCTTTATTAATTCAACAATATATATATATAATTATATATATAATATATAACATATATATTGCTTATTAAGAGTCTATTTAAGAATTTGATATTAGAGACATAGGAATATAACATTTTATATATATATTTTATAAGTTTTATATACGTGTGTGTATGTGCGTGTACATGTGTGGATATATAATACGTCTTGTGATAAGGTTACTCGGGGACAGTAAAACAACCTGTCTGAAGTAATGATGGAATCAGAAAACATAGCAGGTGAAAATAGTAACGACGTAACGACGACGTTATTATTTATGGTGGCGAGGGTGATGACGATGATGATATTAATGACGACGATGACGATGGTGTTTAGTTGAGTGTGACTAGTGGTAATGAGGCTGTTGTTATTGTTAGTGTCAATGCCAAGATGATGGAGTCTCCCGTCGCTACGACGGATGGGCGTCTCAACGCAGGTGTGCCCTTTCATGCGAATTGAGGCCGATCCAGGAAAGGCATTTCTGCACTTGGTGCACTCGAAGTTTCCATTGGTCATCGGAGTGCGCTATTTCCTTGCTTGCCTCTTCAGCTTGACATCAGCAATGTGGTTATCTTCGAATTTTTGGACTGCTGAGTAGCACTGGCCCCATCAAGAGGAACGGTGGAGGCAGTCTCTTAAATTTTTAAATAGGCCTGCTCAGCCACCCAAGGAGGATACGAACGGCTAATTTATTCCAGGTTTTAACCGAACGACCGTCACCCTTGAGTCGTCTACATGCAGAGTCGTGGCTAAGAACTCCCAGTAGCATACTCTACCTGTCCCCGTCACCACTATCCATCGCCGTAGGGCTTGAGTTAGTCGAAACGACCTGCACACAAGTAGATGAAAATTGTTTGTGCAGAGCAAGATCCACCCTCTCCACCAGGAGACCCGAACCACCGGTGCTAAAGATAGCCACATAACAGTCAGAATACTAGCCGCAGGTTATATTTCGGTGTATCCTTCTCCTAGATGGGTTGCTGAATAGCTGAGAACCTCGTCTGCCCTTGGTGAAGTGGGGTTACTTCCTTTATGGGGTTTGCTGGGTCCGCCATTAAAACCGTTGACCTCAGTTGTGGTTCGTCTGCTTTCTCTGCCTTTCCAGACTTCATGCACTAAGGGGGAGCATTCCCGCAGCATCCTGACGGCAGGGCGCCGGTTCCCCTCACTTGGTTTAGCACCACTGTCGAGTTGAGGTCCCAGGGTATGGCCGCCAACGTGCACAACCGACTACTTGGAGCCATAAGTGAGAGTTGAGTAGAGTGTTGTGGACCAGTGATCCCATCCATACCCTACCAGCATTTGAGCATGCGACAGATAGGTTAATCAACGGTGCTACCACTAACACACTACCACGAACAGTGATATAACCCAGATGACGAAACATATCTGTCTCTGTGAGACTTTTATTTTAAATCAAGAAAATTTGTTGTCCTATAAGACGACGTGTCCTGTAAATGTAATTCTTAATATTAATTAAACAATATACTTATATTCTCTATTGATATCAGAATAAAATCCATACATGTATAAACTTTTACCACAAAATTCTTTTTAATGCAGAGGGCGCTTTGGTGTTGTCAATAGATGTGAAGAAATTACCACTGGCAATTGTTTTGCTTCGAAACATATCAAAGTGAGGCCGTCAAAAAAAGACTTGGTACTGCAAGAAATAGATATCTTATGCTCAGTAAGGCACAAGCGGATTGTCCAACTTCATGATGTATATGAAGAACCTCGACAAATGGTTTTGGTACTCGAAATGTAAGAAGGCTAGTAATTTTCTTTTGAAAATGGAAAATTTTCAAATTTCTTAGTCATTTTTTACTATATTTTTCAATTTTTTGACCATGGTAATTTGCTGTTAAATTCTGAAAAGCAAAATTTCTTTTGACACCTGTTGGGTTTTTTGTGTTTTAATTTCTTTTTGTAAACCTTTGGAATCAATTGTCTGAGTAATTATTGCCCTCCAGAATGTAGAATTATGAATTAACATGCAGTGGTTGCTGTTACATGTATTCATTCTACTAAAATAATTATACCAAGATAGGTGGAATGCTGATCAAGTCCCTGTAGGTACTCCCTGTAATTTGTCTGTAGAGTGACAAAATATGTATTTTGTGCTACTAACCTTTCAAAGCAACTTTACAAGGGCTCTCTCTCATTTTTTAAAAATGATATTACTTTCAAATGGTTCCAAGTTTCACTGATAAACCCTAGAGCACTGAACTACAGAAACACATGTAGCCAGATAACGGTAAATAAAAAGTATAAACATAAAATTATTATTTATATATATATATAGTTGATGTTAATGGCAGTTAAAGGCCACCGTCCACAAGCAAAGCAGTTTCCGCTTGTGGTATATTTTTTAAAGCAATTTATGATATAAAAACACTATATAATGTTATTTAAAAATATAGCGTCATTTCTTTTTTTTTTGGAAAGTACTGACTAGTATTACTTACTTGCTCAATCCTCTTGGTAACACATAAGGCTTCCTCCAGAGTCCACCGAAGCTGTCTGTTCTTAGTCTGTGTCCTCAATTGGCCCTAAGTCCATTCCTCGCTCTTCATTTCTTTCTCCACTCATTTCGTCAGGTTTCCTTTGGTCGTCCTCTTCCCCTCTTTCTTACAGGTGTCCAACAACGCATAACAACCTGGGCATTGTCATTTTTTCCATGCGAAGAAAGTGGCCTATTCAACACCATCGTTGCCGTCTAATCTCAAATGAAAGGAGTGTTGTACCAGTTTTTTAGTAGAGATCCCAGTTTGAAAGTTTGATGGGCCGAAAGATCCGAAGAAATATTCGAAGGCATCTAGTCCTGAAGCCATTAGGTTTATTAAAGATAGCCTGAGGTACCTATAAGGATTGTGAGCCATAGAGCTGGACTCCAAAAACGGTGCTCCTGAAGATACTCAGCTTGATTTTATGGCTGAATTTGGTAGCGTTTCAGAGAGATCGCAACCCCACAGAACATCCCCTTGCCTTGGAAATTCTGGCCTTGACACTTATCCTGGATCCTCATCAAGAGCTATCTTGCAAATTCATTCACTTCCTCTACTCTGTCACTGTTGACATTGCCTGGTCGATATATGCTTGCATTCACTTTCATCAATTTGGTCCTCTGACAATAATGGTTAGGCTAATCTGTTTACCTGAGGAAGCAAGATTGGCGGGGTGTGCTTGGATGTCTTGATACCTTTGTGGCAGAAGTACTTTTTTTTCAAAATTGCTATCTTTTAGTGTTTCGGAGAACAGTCTACATTGTAGTCCTCAACTTGCTTTCTCGTTGATTTGTTCATCACCCATTCGATGCAGAATGAGGAAAGCAAAGAGGACAAAAGACAACCTTATTTGACTCCTATGTTTTTCTTAAAGCTGGTTGCAAGTTCCGTTCCATATATGAATCCGGAACAAAAGTCTGAGTACAGGATCTTGATGATGGAAAAAATTTGTATCTATCTTTTAGAGGGTTGGTCTGTACACACTATCAAAAGTTTTGCAAAGTCGATAAAGTTTGCGTAGACGTGGCATTCCATTCATGGCTCTGTTTGATGAGCGTGATGAAGTGTGAAGATATGATCCTCACAAGATCTCCCTTTCCTGGAACCTGACTGGTATGGTTTCAGTTTCTGGTCTTTGGTGCTTCTGTCAAGGACAACTCTGCTTAGGATCTTGCTGGTCGCTGACAGAAGTATCATCCTTCTCCACTTGTTACAGCCTCTGGGGTCCCGCGTTTTGGCTGCTTCACTGTAAGCCCAAACTTCCAAGCTTCAGGGCTATTTCCAAGTTCCAGTTGTTTCTCAAAACATTGTCAGAATTGTGGTGATAAGTTATTTCTTTGCCTTCAGCAGTTCTCTTTGAATTTTGTCAATCCCCGATGCTTTGCCATTCTTGAGCATCTTGATGGCTGCTCTGATTTCTGTCGCTGTTATGGGCCCTCTTCTGATGCCAGATGTGGTCTCTGCTGGGTAATTGCTGACTTTGGAGTCTGAGTTATCCCCGTTTAGAACGTGCTTGAAATATTCTTACCAGTATTTCAGCTTTTCTTCATTTCTTGTAATGATCTCAACCTTTTCGTTCCTCACTGGTGTGTCCGAAGGCCTAAATCCGCCTTTCAATGCTTTTCCAGTCCTCTAAAGAGTACCCAGATCATAATTTGATGCTGCAATTTTGGTCTCAGCCACTAATTTGTCAATATAGGCCTGTTTATCTACCTTTGCTTTCTTCTTGACCTCCTTATACAAGGGAAATTCTGTGACCCAAAGTCTCTGGGGTTTTTTCTCGTTCTGAGTTTGCCTGATCTAACGTCTTCTTGGCGTTCTTTCTTTCATGAATTTTCTGCCGGGTCTGCCTCAATATCATCTCGTCTCTATTCTTATGCTTCCCTCCTAGCACCTTCTCTCGTCATCAGTTTCGATAGTTAAGGAAAGGTTGGCAATTTGTAATGTCTCATACCTTCTTGTTTGTCAAAACAAGTTGAATTTCACCAGTATCCATCCCACGATATTTTTATAGTACTTGTCCACAAAATTCTAAAACTTTCAAACCAGTGTTAGAAGTTGAACTAAAATTGTATACCATATTCATCACTTGTCAACATGGCACGACACCCATTAATTACACAAGTAATCAAAAAGGAATTTGATCAAGGCAAACTTATGGGGCTAAAGAGTGAGGGAAGAAAAGACAATTCTCATATGTTATATGGGTCATCAGAAGTGAAGATGCTATTGGTAATAGTAATGAAGAACCAACAAGAAAAAAGAGCAAAAAACTATGTGCCAGACACACAAAATGTTTGTTTACAGACCGACAATAAAAGAACTGGTGAATCTGTACAACCAAGGCAAGGGCAAGTCAATGACCCTATGCGGCGCCATATCAATTTTTTCTAAACTTGTAGTTAAAAACTTGATTCTACCTCTTAATTGCTTTGGGTTGAGTTTTCATCTTAAATGATTGACGCAGGTCAATACATCTACATACATTTATTATTGATTTTAATGTTTCTGAATCCATCGATACTGCCCTGCGCCAGTTTTAAATAGACTAGGTTACAAATACAAACACCAAAATATTTGGAGAAAGTATGTGGATTAAAAATTCCATACGGATAGCAAACTACTACACTAGTACTATACATCCTTTCAATAAAATACCAGTTTATTCCCGATGTATATCAACCAATTTTTTTAAGACTTCAAATAGCACATGTAAATTATTGTTCACTTCTTGGTAATTTGTATTCCTTAAATTTTATTTAGAACGAAAAAAAGATTCAGGAATTGGTGGGTTCACAGGTTTTCAAGGGGACTTACTTTTGGCTGCATTGCTAGAGCTCAGACCAAAAGCTATTTTTTCACAAATGCAGTATTCAAGTTCAGTTTTTATTTCCATGCAGCCATCGTCTACTCTTATTTTGGTCCTGAAGATTGTCCAGCAATTCCCACTATCAGCACGTAATTGGTTGCTGTCAAAGGCTTTGTTTATCAGGATTCAAGCAACTATCAGATTTTTTTTATATTCTGTATTTTTGCCATTGATTTTGTGACATTTATTTTTTTCAATAGGGTGTCTGGCGGTGAGCTCTTTGAAAAACTATCAAAAGAAGACCACATTCTAGAGGAAGAGGCTGTGTTTTTTGTCAAACAAATATTAGAAGGCGTTCATTGTTTACATTCACATAATATCCTCCATTTAGATTTAAAGGTATTAGCAAATTGCTGTTATCTTCAACCGTTTTGATAATTGCACTAGCGTTGAAATATCATAGTGATAACAGTTCATTATATTACTTATATTATTATATTATATTATTTTATATTATATTATATTATATTATATTATATTATGTTATATTATATTATATTATATTATATTATATTATATTATATTATATTATATTATATTATATTATATTATATTATATTATATTATATTATATTATATTATATTATATTATATTATATTATATTATATTATATTATATTATATTATATTATATTATATTATATTATATTATATTATATTATATTATATTATATTATATTATATTATATTATATTATATTATATTATA
Organism: Morbakka virulenta; assembly: GCA_003991215.1. Taxonomy (NCBI): domain Eukaryota; kingdom Metazoa; phylum Cnidaria; class Cubozoa; order Carybdeida; family Carukiidae; genus Morbakka; species Morbakka virulenta. The sequence continues at coordinate 2,580,474 of RDPX01000007.1, read as the reverse complement.
TTATATTATATTATATTATATTATATTATATTATATTATATTATATTATATTATATTATATTATATTATATTATATTATATTATATTATATTATATTATATTATATTATATTATATTATATTATATTATATTATATTATATTATATTATATTATATTATATTATATTATATTATATTATATTATATTATATTATATTATGTTATATTTTTCTTTCAATCATAATGAGCTAAGATTAGGAATACGAAGGCTTAAACTCACTTAACCTTTTATAAGGCTATCAAAAAAAGCGGTAAAGATAGCAAGAAGGAGCAGTAAAACCTGCATTCTGTCCCTAAAGGGAATTCAACCTGTGTAAGAAAGTATTTTATGAAGTATTCGATGATAAATTTAAAGGACTTGGAATCACTGAACAACGATTAATCAAACTCAGATATGCTGATGTTACCATCTAAATGTTAGAAAATAAAGACAATTCAAGAAGATCACTGATTACAATAAAACTGAGATTTAAACCCTGGCTCAAGCTCAATACGAACACAACATGAATGATGTCTAACCAGGAAATAAGAGAAGTATAAATATAGAAATCATAGGACAGCACCACTTAAAGAATTTATACATCGGCAGCACATTTACTTAAAAATGATTTCGTAAAGGATGAGTTTAACTGCGCGTCAACGTACCTAGCCTGAAAAAGTTATATATGACAAAGAAGTTACAATAGCAATCAAGAGTGGCTAAACAAACGAATTGTCGTACCAGTTATTATTTATGGTTGCAAATCACTGGCCTGTTCAAGTCATATTATAGGAGAATGGTTAGTTTTGAGCTGATACGTTGAAGAGATACAGTAAAGCTGGCATTTTAGAAGAGAAAAAAAGAATCGTAAAAAGGAGATACCATAGGTAGAGAGGATTTGGAACTGTAGCGGAGTGAAAAAATAAGAGTGCACCGAATTGGATTCAAACCAGTGCTTGTGGATATCATGGCTACATGTTCCACCACCTGAGCTATCGACGCTTGTCAACACCAGATCATTTTTGCAACCATACCTTTTATTTCAGTTCGACCTTCTTTCCCTAGGTCACCAGCCTTCGGAAATTTCGTCCCAGTCATTTCGTCCTAATGTGTAGAGCTGAACCTCCCACAGAATGATGACTTCCATTCCAAGGTCAGAACAATTGATCCCAATATACCTAATTGTAAAAGTGTTAAAAATGTGTATGCATCGAAAGATATCGTTGCAGAAATACGCTAGTGCTGATGAGCGCTGATCGCTCAGGTGATAGAACATGTGACCACATAAGCATATGCAATGGTTCGAATCCAGTTCAGTCACATAAACTCACTTCTACAAAAAACTCGTGCCTTTTTAAGAAAGTATCTTCAGACACATAACAGAAACGGAACATTTCGAAAAGACAGTGATAGTTGAAATGTATAAAGAAGATAGACTAAAGGAGAAGATCTTATAGTAGGTACATAAAAAAAGTGAAGAATAGTACTGGAAAAACAATGCCGGAGGTAATTGAAATAACAGCGAAACTCGGACCCGACCTCACTGTACAGAGTAAGGCAATTTATGTGTGTATATATATATAATAATTTATGTATATATATATTATATTGTAAAAATATTTATGAGCAATAAAATTTAAGTCGTCCAGGTGTCATTTTTTTACATTGTATATAGTTACTCCAATTATTTTAAGTTAAACTATCTACACACAACAGTAAATGACCAAAGCAACTGTTTTGAGGAATTTAACAACGATACAGTTATAGGGCTATATAGGTATACTCCCTGACAGTATTAGTATTTTATATATTTTGGCTTTGCTGGAGTTATTGCAAATTTGGAGTGGTATTTTTATACCTGAATTCAACATAGAAAATATCTTGAAAATATATATGTGGGTTTGACCTCCTTTGGCTTCAAGCAGAGCTATTGTGGCCATGCTCCACTTCTTGAGTTTATTTATGAATATACCTTTGTATGCGAAGTGTATATATGTATATTTTTGTACAGTATGTTATATTCTATCATATCCTCATACCATATTAAAGTATTTCTTCTACCATATTATGTATCATGTATCATATCATCATATATTATTTTATGATATTTTTATCGGCAAGAAATTTTTAGTATTATTCATTTATTTAATATCTGTATTTTCTTACCTTTAGCCCGAAAATATAGTGCTGGTGGATGAAAATTCACTTGATATAAAAATAATTGATTTTGGCCTTGCTAAAAGAGCTGTCAAAGGGAAAGAGATTAAAGTTCTAAATGGCACCCCGGAATTTTCAGGTGAGAAACGTTTTCTTGATGACAGTTGATTGAAGTAAAAGGTAAATTTGGTTCCATGCGTTTTGCATGGTCCAGCTTTGTCTCTGGTTTGAACAATTTTTAGGAAACAAAGCAAATAGTTCTTCAAATTTCTTTTGTTTGCATGATTGCCTCACAGCTTCTGCTTTCATTGTATCCATAGACATTCTTTAACACTACATAAAACAACTTCACTTTGGCCATAGCACGTGGCTTAATATGACTTTTTAAAATGCGCCTTTGTATTTTTGTATTTTGAGATGAGTAGGTGTACAGACCGGGCCAAGCCAGAGTGTTGCAAGTAACTTCAAGCTTGTTCCAGATGGCTTGCTAAATACTCCCATGCCCAGCTTTGTATATGCTATTGCAAGTTGTACTAAAGTTCAAGAGCTTTCTGTGCTGAAGGATCTAAATCTGTCGGGAAAATGAAATGACTCGCTACTCTTTGCTGTCTTTTGACCCATTCGTTAAGAGGTCCAAAATTAAACTTTTTGAAAGCGTAAATCGTAAAATTGACGCCTTAGACCCCATTTTATCCTTGGACTTTATGTAGCTGTGTACCATGGCAGGTGCTTGACCTCTTGAGGTTTTCCGTTGTTGCGGAGCAGCTACTGCGATTGTGCAGCCAGACTGGAATGCAAAATATGTTGCAGAGACCAAGGCACCAGAATGAAAATAATTGTAATTTGGTTTTATAGGTAGATTACACATTTACTAGTAAATTTGTAACATTTTTTCACGTCCATTTGAATAATTTTCAATTCAACACATTGAAAATTAAAGACTATAAAGCTTCATACCACATTTACTCGAATTGGCACCAATCGCCCCTCTGTAACCTTAATTTGTCACAAATTATTTCTTCTCTCTTATTTCGGAATATTTCCATACGGTAAGGTAACTTCAATCGTATGAATGAATAGGATTTAAAACATCTTTAATAAGCAAATTTGTCTGAGTTAGAGGCAAACATTACCCAACAGACTGCTGGCAAATAATTGACTTTGTTCTGAGCTTGGATCTTGTCAGATATAGACAAACGTTACTGAAAAAGTGTTACAATGTTAATTCTTGTGTTATCGGTAACATATATCCAAGTTTCTATCTTCCATGCTAAATATTTAAGCAAAATTTCAGACTCAAACTTATTAAGCCATTTTTTACATTGCAGCCCCAGAAATAGTTAATTACGAAGAAATTACTACAGCAACTGATATATGGTGAGGCACAAAATGCAATTTTTTAATTGATAATTTTATCCAAACGTAATGGCACCGTGTGACTAAATCCAGTATCTTAGTTAGTCAGATATTACTCCCAGTTGTTGATAACATTTAAAGTAGATGTAGAAGCTTTATCATGTTCATTGTCGTCTTCCTTTTTCTTTCTTCATAGTGAATATGTTTGAGTGAGAACTGTAGATATACTAAAAGAAGCATTATAGTTGATCTTCTTTAATATTCAGAGTATCCACCCCAAGGAAGATAATGTCAAATCCAAAGTACCAAGCACCACTTGAAAAGAAGTATAATATAGTTTACAGACTACAATGTAAGGATGACTCTGCCCCCTACAACGGTCAATCAAAATGTTCCTTGGGTCCAAAAGAAAAGGAGCACAAGAGAGCTGTTTAAAAAGGTGGTACTTAGAGTCGCGAAATAGTGTACCATTGGTGGATACAACATAGCAATCATATAAATAGTATATCTTGCACTTTTCCATAAATATGGTTCCCAGCCTTGAAAAAAGAAACCCAACAAACATAAGACAATTATGTATTTATGGCGCCACTCCTCAAAGCAGCGCGATCCTTGCCACCACGCAGGGATCGAGCAGCTTTAACTATATGCAGCTAACATTATTCAGACGCAACCACATGACTACGTTTCAAACTGCTGTAACATTCCTTCATAACTTAGGCTCCTCAAATTGCAATCTTTTCGTGAGGGTTTTAGAAGCCGATTATTTTACCTTGTATATATAATTTTTTAATAGTTGTATATTTTTCTCTCAAGGAAGACTAAAAGCTACGTCATTGGAGAAGATTGCCAAGTTATTGGTTTTTTCCTGTCCTTTTGATCATCGCTTTTAATCGCATCGCTGTTACAATATTATTTCCTAAAGCATAAACAAGCTCACCAATCTGCCATCCATAACAGAAAAACAAATTGGACACATTACCTCGGTGAAACCGTCTGAATTGTAAGCTCATAATCAACCACCCAGGCATTACTGCTCATGACAAACAGTTGCCTTTATTGTTAATAGAGGATAAAGGTCTGTACTTGAAATCAGCAATGATATCTTCTATAAGTTCATTCACAAAATGTGCACCAACAACTTACAAACTGTATCATTTGAGAGGAAACTGGGTATATATTTAATTAATGAATGAAAAATACTTATATGCAATCTTCAGCTTAAGCTTGTTGACGAGCCGTAACTTAAAATATAAATTTAGTACCCCTCCTTCGAAAAGCTATCTTTTTCCACGAAGGAAATTGTTAGTATTGACAAGGCATTTAAAGTTCTAGCATATTTTTTTATTCTGAAAGGCTATGTGTAGTTTAAAGCAAAGTTGTGCCAGCGTTTAATAAAGAGAACCAGTTTTGAAATATTTTGGGCTTTGTTGATATTTTCTGATCTTACGCCATTCTACTTTTGAGGTGCTTGATATATTCTTATTTATTCTTTGTAATGAAACCGTTTTTGACTTTTAATGCAGTCCTTTCTTTTATGTCTATCTGTTGTCTTGGCCCCGATCTGTTATCTCCTGTAGGCGCTGTACCAATTAACTTTTGAATTTTTTCGTAATATGTTTAATCTATTTTTGCACCTTTTTCAGCTTCGTTTGTTGGTGCGTGGAAGCTTATAATAGTCACTGGTCTTCCTTTTCACATTTAACTAATTCTGGAAATTCTATTTGAAATCAGTAGGATTGATTCTGAAATTCAAGCATTGTCTGTTTTGCATTTTTTTTAATCATAAGCACTACTCCCTCTGTGTTCGCCACGTTCTATTCTCTATATAAAAATATTGTCTCCCCTTTAGATGGACGTGTCCATCTTGCTTCTTGTTATGCTAGGATATCTGCAAAAATTCTTTTATTCTCTTTTGCTACTTGTGGAATTTTTCCTGTCTGATAATTATCAGACAGGAAAAAATAAATAAAAAATAAAAGTAGAAACATGGAGTGTAAACATGATTATAATCATATTTACACTCCATGTTTCTACTTTTATTTTGGCCTTTGTGGTAAGTAGATACTTTGCTTGGCCAGCAGCCTCTCGGCGTCTGATTGTCCTCTTCATGCGCTTCTTACAAGGTACCCCTTTCTTGCTCTGTTGATCTTTGTCTTTAACTTCAAGGGTCTCCCATGAGTGGTCGTTGCGTCAAAGGTCGACCGGTGTTGGAGCCTAACAACTTACTCCAGTTCGGTCTGCGTGCTTGTCCATGACTCCTTGTTGGTTATTCGGAGCGACCCTCCCGCACGCACTGGAAGGATTTCTCCTATCCACCAGACAGTAGATATGGCATGTAGTGATTACAGGCTCCGCACTTGATCTCAGTCAAATGTTTACAACTTAAAACAGTTCCCAGTAAAACATAAAACAACCATGACATAGACAACAGAAACAAAATATTCGAATTGAAAACAGCATTCTGATTCGAATGTGATATTATTAGATGACGTAAAAAAAGGTATATTCTTCTTCTTCTGTAGTACTTTTACGGCTTTGGATTAAGGTTACATCCATCACCTTGTACGTCAACACATAACGTTTTGGATAATCTTTTCCACATTTCTCTATCTTGAGCCACTTCACGGAGAGTTTCTAGATCTGCTATGTTCTTGAATCCATTAACATTTCCAGGAAGATATATATATTATTTTTGGTTTGTGTGGAGATGTCTTCATCGATTTTTACAGGAAGTGTCATCCTTTTCCTGCCGGAGAACTGCTTAGCAGCATGTGGAATTTCGAAATAGTAGTTCATGGCCATTTGACATGGAGTTGTGGTTGGTAATCTCAACATGTGTCCGAATGCTCGCCATCTCATTTTCATCATTTCTGTATGCATTGCAGTTTCTCCACTATCGTGATATACTTCTTTGTTTCTTTTAAAACGATCATTCCATATTTCTCTCAATTGTTTTCTGTGTGTTGTATCTAATTTTNGGAATTTCGAAATAGTAGTTCATGGCCATTTGACATGGAGTTGTGGTTGGTAATCTCAACATGTGTCCGAATGCTCGCCATCTCATTTTCATCATTTCTGTATGCATTGCAGTTTCTCCACTATCGTGATATACTTCTTTGTTTCTTTTAAAACGATCATTCCATATTTCTCTCAATTGTTTTCTGTGTGTTGTATCTAATTTTCTTGTTTCTGCTTTTGTTAGCCCCCATGTAGACATGTTGTATGTGAGAATAGGCTTCACGATTGCTTTGTAGAGTTTTAACTTCTTATTGATATGGACTTTCTTTCTGAGCCAAACGTTGTTTAATGTATTCATCGCAGCTTTTGACAGTTGAATTCGTCGAAGGTATATTTATTTGACTTTGATTAGCCTGGCCACTCGAAGAAGTCTAAAAAGCATTACATAATTACAGGGTGTTTAATTCTAAAGTTCGAATGGATGGTGACTAATGGAAAATAGCTTTAAAGAAACAATAAAATAGTGAATGTGTAAGTCAAAATATCTTGATTTCGTTATCCTTTTTTATCTTTACAGGGCTGTTGGCGTCATCACCTATGTTTTGTGAGTATAGCTAGTCTACTATTTTATTTTTACCCTCAAGGTCCCTTTTAGATTGCTGTGGGAGACAAAAATTATACCATAATTTCGGTATATTGGTTTCAAAATTACCAAACACCTTCTATGAAATAAAATGTTGCCCTCTTCACCTCAGCAGGCTGCAGTTGGAAAGTGATTATTGCCCATATTGTTTTGTTTTAAAAGACACTTCAAAAACCGGGCCTGAAAGCTGAGTAAAAATTTCACTCATCCTTTCGTAGCTGTATACCAGAAAATTCAAACCAAAAACCAAGTCAGGACTCTCGGTGAAATCATAGTTATCACCTGAGTTTTCAAAATCACTTCATCATCTTCACCTTGATCATTCTCTTTGGTCTCGGGAACATTATCAAAGGCTTCACTTGGTTTTAGTTTCTTGTATAATACGCCACAAAGACACAGGTGTGTAGCGTGGGCTAGAGATGCAAAATGAATGCAGTCTCGCGACCAAATTTCATCATTAAGCTTGCTCTGTCTATCATTGTAGCTATAATATAATATTAGTGTTTAGTCCAGTCCAAATGACTTGAGTCGATCTTGAACGAGATTGATTGCTTGGCTAATGTTTATTCCTCCTTTGAAACGAACCATTCCTAAAGATTGAAATCCCTTTGGAAGATGAAGGTTCAAGCTCATAAACCTCCTTTTTCTGTTTGAACTTGTTTTGCTTAATTCCATCACATACTTTGTTCTTCACAACGTCAAATTCCTTCATGAAGAGTGTGTGGTCATGCTTTCGACATTTCGGAATAGAATAGCCATCTGATTCGAATGCTTTTCTCGTCGTATCACTGGAAGCAATTTAAAAGTCAATCCTTCCACAGGCACACGTTTTGCAATGACTTCATCGAGGGAATCTTTTTGTTTGAGCTTAAAGAAAGAGTCAATTTTGCAAGTTTTTGTTTTTGGTTCAGAGCTTTCTTCAGCAAAAGATTTGACTTCAGTTTTGTGTTTCAATTTCAGATGTCCGATAATCCCTTTGGTACTCCAGCTACCAACTTTGATTTGCTCAGAACATTTTTTACAATGGGCTTTTTCTCACTCTCAGCTGTAGAGAAAATAATTCCAAAAATTTCCTTTAGGCACTACTATCTTCAATGTTCGTCATTTTGAATTGACTGTTTACTCTTCAAACTTCTGGTTTTTGAGTTAACGACGTGATTTGACAAGCTTTTGTTTTGTTTATGATTTTCGCCATGAACAAACAGCGTTTCCAGATTATTTACATTACAATTTATTCACTTTTGAAAAAAAGCCAATTTTTATATAATACTTAATTCCCCAGGAAAATTTTAGAAAAATCCCGGAGAACGGGGAGCAGTTTTTTGCTAAATTTCCCAGGGAATCGAGGACGGGGAACCCGGGGACTGCACCCTCTTCAGGACCTGACATGTCAATTTTTGATTAAGAGGTGAATTTTTTGGCTTATGGTCATATTATTGTTATTCAGACCATATTCTAATTCATTAACCTTTTAACAGCATCATTATCAAGGCATAATAACGTCACATATATTTTATATGTTTTCCATAGTATTTTTTGAATATACCTCTGAAAGTTAAGCTGACCTTCCATTTTTTATTGAAACAAATTTATTATGGTAAATAAGTAGTAGCAATATGATTTTAAAGAACGTTTTAATTTATCTCTCCCTTTCTCCGTGAATCCTGGAATTCACTTGTTGTAGTAAGGTAAAACCACTGGGTATGTATACGTTACTTTACGTAAATGAGTTTTAAACATAGCAAGATTAGACGCCACCTTAGTGCAGAGAGCTGCATTCTATTGTGTTTTTTCGTCATACTTTTTTCATATTATTTGTTTGTTGGTTAATTTCCTTTCCCTCCTAATTATGATTCTGTAAACATAAACGAACTTTGTAGGCTGGCAGTTATAGCGGAGAACTCCAGAATAGAGAAAAGCTAGAAGAGCAACTTGTGCAACATATTTCATCCACTTTATTAAAGTGCATGCGACATCATGGACAACAACAAAACGGGGAAAATCTACGTTTTCGTCTCATGTATAAACCGAGTATTTTTGGGAGCTTTTGACTCTTCTCTGCTCCCACACTTGGTACAAAATATAAAACATTTAAAAAATTAATGTTTTTGTTGTATAACAATAGTGGTGTGGTGATTAGAAACACAGGCGTAATGCATCCTCAATGAAATCACGTCTTGTTTTTACCATGAAATTAACCATTTACCATATTTCTGAGAAGGAGTGTTTATACTTCCGTGATCATAAATATTCATTTACAGCACTTGTAATGAAAGCTTCTCGTTTCTTGGTGATCAGAAACTGGTAATTTACGGCACTTCTAGCGATCAGAGCTTAATATTTGGAAGTCAGAAATAATGTATTGAAAATTTACGGCTTGCTTACACATCGATTGTAGGGAATACGACGAATTACCCCAATGACGAATCGTCCTCCGCCTATACCCTTGGTCAGCTTTTACACTACACAATACAGTAGTTAAAGTTCCAGTGTCCCGTTTCTTAAATCTGTAAATATGTTCGTCTGGTGAGCTACATACTGAGATACATGGAATTTTAAAGTGTTAAAGTGGATAAAAACAGGGCTTTTGTGATGCTCTTAACTGCAAAACTAGTTGACAATTCAGACTTTAGCTTCCATCGTTGTCCAGCCTCCATTTATGAACAGGTTCTCTACCATCACATTTTCTTGTGCACGAAACGGAGGTTAAGATATGCTGACAAAGTGCCGTCAAATGCAAACTGACTCAACAAACAACAGTGAATGCCGACAAAAGTTGCCCTTTTCCATTTTCTGTATTATGAACTCAGAACCAAATAGAGCAGAGTACGTCCAGAAACGTGGCTGAGGCTCTAAAATAGGAACCTTTTGCACAGAAACGATTGTAGAAACTGAACTGTTACACAAGGAACTTTTATTTGCATTTCTTGTATGGTCATTAAAGTGCATTGGTTTCCAGCAGATTAAAATTGACTTCTAAACGTAGTTTTTTAAAATTTATCGTAACTATTTATGAATCGTTTCTAAGTGCCTTTTTATCCTTATACTTTGTAGACTAACCGGAATTTCTCCATTTCTGGGTGACGATAAAGGAGAAACATGTAGCAATGTCACTAAAGGTGAATGGGATTTTGATCATGCACACTTTGAAAATGTCTCGAAGGATGCGAAAGATTTTATCAGCAAGCTGCTTGTCATGGCACCAAGGTATATATTTATATATTCTATAGGAATCAACTGATCTATTAGTATATTGCTTTTTTATGAACTTAGTAAACTTACTTAGTTGAAGGAATGACTTTGAATGGATTAGTTTTTCCACTGCTGAACCAGGTTTCTGCTTCAAAAGAACATGGACAAGAAAGAAACAGAGAAATAACGAAACATAAAAAATAAAGTATAGTTCCACAGGCAGGCTTAATATTTAATTACATTGAAGTGTCATCATCAGCTGTTTTAAGTCTCTCGTTTTCTCTGTACATGCTATTTAAATCTTCTGGTAGGTTCTCAAGCTTTAGTAATATAAAAAGCAGTTTCTTGATCTGTCTTAAAGACCTTAGGACAACTCGTCACAATTTTAATAAAATTCCTTTTATTCTTAGTTAAAGTTTTGTATTTGAAGCAAACTGAATGGCAACACTGGTCTCAACTTAAAGTCCAGATATGAGTTAGACGTAATGACAAAGTTTGGGTAATTGAGCAAGTTAAGATGGGCTTGCAATATGCTCTCATGTTTTTTCTTCGACATAGGATATCAGTATGTATTGTGAGCTGTGTTGAACTACATTAGTATTTCGTAATGTAAAAACCAACTTACTTATTGGCTTTTTTTGCTTTAAAGGGAACGGCTTTGTGTTGAGGAATGCTTGGAGCACCCGTGGATAAAGGTAACCTTTATTTTTATTCCACTAAAAAATGCCTATGAGTTCATTCAGTTTTAGGAATTTGGTACTTTTTAACATTTTTTCTATGAAGGAAAATCTTTAATGAGAGTAGATCTTGTATTGAAGTAATCAAAGTTCTAGTCATACTCTTGGCAAGTAATAATTTTCAATTTTTTTTCAAGAGATTAGCTTCACCTTACCTCTACCAAAATTACAATTAAAAATTACGAATCGTCCATAGCTTTACCAATCTAGCGAACATACCCCAGTTCTGCGGATATTCGTTGACGTTCTAGATTTTCAGGAATCAATTGAGGAATAACAAATATATTTCTATGATATATTTTTGCTTAAATGCCCTACCAGTAGCAACTTCCCGTAATAACTACAACACAGAACAGTAAAAAGGAAAAGGTGAAAGTGTCATATATGCCAAAGTTCTTCTACTCCCATTTTTCGATTACTATGTTAGTATTTGGTGCACTGAAATAGTTTTGTGATACCAGTATCCTGGAACTTTACCCTAATTCAAAATTGAAATCTCTTCTTGCCCCTGCACTGTCCTAAAATTTCAGCAATGAATTACGCCTTTAGTACAAACAAACATTTGGACACTAAAATTTTCCATCTTATCAGGGAGGTATTTGAATCGCCAGCTTATAATAATTTAACAACCGCTGACTTTAGAAAAAAGTGCCTGTTGGTTAATAAGCAAACCAAGATGAGTTTTTTTTTGCTCTGTACTGGATAAACAATAAGAAATAATTAATTAATAGAGAATGACTTTTTCGTAGGTACTTTTGTATTGTTTCTCAGCATATGTTTTTTCTACCAGAACCAGCTGAATAGTTTTGATTTATAGGCAATGGTGCTTTTAGCCTGTACTTTTTAAAATGCAACTTTCATGTCCTTTGTTCCAATGTTACGATTTATTTTTAGAACTTGACGAAAAGAAGACGTCCCAGCAAAATACTTACAAAATCACTTTTTCGGTTCACAAGATCCTTCTCAATGGTATGTTGTTTGTAATTATGTTTTATTTCGCCCTCTTGCAAATAATACACCATTTAAGGTCAACTTTTATTTTTGGCATATCATTGTTTGTAACATGGTATGAGGTGTAAAAGCCAGCAGGTATCTGTTGTAAAATTTAAAAGCAAACCTCGTTGAGAGAGGATGGATAAGAGTAAGTAGTGAACAGAGTGAAAAAGGTGGAAAAAGAAAGGGGAGTGAGGGGAAGATAAGAAACACAAACAAATGAAAGGAGAAATGCGGTTTACACACAGCGGAAGCAGGGGGAAACAGAAGGAGCAAGGAAGAGAAAATACAGGCAAGATAGGAAGGAGCAGAGGAAGTAGAATGAGAAAAAGACGCCAGACACAATGCCATGTGACCCATTTTGCAAACTCGAATAAAAATTGAATATGTAAAAATCCAACTTAAAGCTCTAAGCTAGAGAAGGGGTACATATTTTAGAGGGCTTGATTTTAGGTGGTAGTATGCTGGAGGATTCTATTTAAAAAATTGACAAATGAAAATTGCCTTCATAAAGAATAAGAAATTTTGAGATTAAACAGTACTCACCGCAAATGGAGATCATGAAAACCTCTGTTGTTCCTATTCTTGTTCTACGCACTGGTTGTACCGATCTATTCCTGTTGCAAGTAGACATTTAGAAAAAAGAGAAGTTGAAAACCACTGCCTTTGCACAATACTCAGCGCAAAGCTTCAGGTCAAAGTATTCATTGAAAACTTACGCGAGAGAGCCGACATAACAAACAACATAATTTATTTTATTTTTTTTTTAGTTTTAACGTCATTTTTCCCCAGCAATTGGGGCTCAGACGGTGCCCTTCAGAGGGACTTTGATTTGGCAGTGAGGAATTTCTTGGCCGGATGCCCTTCCTGACGCCAACCAATGGCTTTTTTCTTTGTAAAGTTCCAAATTCTCCTCGACAGCTCGGGGAATCGAACCCGGAACTCTTGGTTACTGTGCAGTTGCACTAACCATTAAAAAAGCAGCGGCGTACCTGTTTTGGAAACATGTACTGATTACATCAAACATGCACAGTGAACAAAGTCTTCAAATGTGATTTTAGCAAGAGGAGCGAGAAGCAGATCGGTAAAACTTTGGATTGATTAATTGAAGAAAGACACGAGGCTGTACACTCCAACATCTGAAATACATACTAATGACCGGAAGTCAAGGAGAAGCATGGTAAACAACAAGTTGTCAAAGCATATTTGACTTGTGTCGTTACAAATGCATAGGAGAAATAAACATTGAAATAGGAAGCCAAGGAAGTTAAATACATTTGAGCTGTGTTTGTATAATCAAATTGATCAAGGTTTGTTGGAAAAGGTTTTTGTTAAACGATGAGCATTGGGATTGGTAGGAGAAGTCAGGTGGTTTACAAAAGGGATTTGAGTAGGTAAATTTGAGTTTCCACATTCTCTGAGGGTCTAGTGAAAAAATGATTACGAAGCTATCAAGAGAAATAGTTAAAGGGAGGCAGTGAAGAGGGAAGGGTGAAAAACGAAGCAGAATGTAATTGGATGACATATAGATGCAGTGATTAAAAATTATAAATAAGGACAAGATATAGAGAGGAAACTTTGGAGGATCCAAAAAGCCAACTGTAAAATAAAAAATTCCACAAAGGAAGAAATGAAAAAAAACATGAAGTACTTTTAAATAAATCGTACTATTAAACAGTAAATAATATCAACCTTACTGAATACTGTAATAGAAAAATTTCTCTATATTTTTCTTTGATACAGAATGGCATTAACTGAATATCCAGGAGTATAGATCAGTACCCTATTGCGCCTCTTTTTCTTCTGTGTTTTGTTCTGGCAAAAATAGTTGCTTTTTCTTTGACATTAATAAGATATGGGCACTGTTCGTTCCCCATGTTATACCCTGAAGTTGGGATTTAGTTTGAGTTGGATAAAATTATTTTCTTAAATGAAACTTTACACAAAAAGCTCGCATTGCTACACGAGTGGTGTAACATTTTATGTTTTCTCGCTACATGTCTCTACCAAGTATTTGACCGACCTATTGGTGAGAAAGGTACGCTTTTGGTACGTATTTTTACCACAGAAGCTCAATATGGAGAATAAATATGCGTGTTTTTATATTTTATCTTAAACTTCGTAAGAAAAATGGAACAAGAGAGGGTGATGTTTTATACAGAGATACGCTTATGTATTTTTAGCCCTCTTGAGAAAAATTTATGTATTTGACCTCGACTCGTATTTTGAACCCCCCCCAAAAAAATACCCTGGGGAGATTAAAAGTTAAAATTACATTTGTATTTACTTTTCGTGTAGATATGTAAATTAGAAAATTATATTTAAAAGTTGAAATTTTCAGTTATGCAACGATCACTGCAATAAGGAATTTGCTGCTTGTGGTGAACTGTAATTATAAAACAAAAGATATCTTTTTAACTTAAGCTAATACTTACTCCATATTGCCTTGGAGCCTGTGGAATGTTTAATTATGCGAGTGTTCGTAATGAACCTTCTCCTTAATTTTTTTCCTGTCTGTAGAGTAAACGGTCAATCTGTGAAGCATAGCTCCACAAATAGTTAAATCTTACCGTTAAACTTTGAAAACAACCTGCTTCGAAGACCACTTCCGAGTTCCACTAACAGAATTTTTACTATACTTCCCTGATATAGAGGTCACCTGCTGTTTGCTACCAGTCACTATTATATTTAATTCGTGAAGCCGATATATATTTTAATCACCACCCACATACCAGTAATTAAATTCCTTTTTACCTCTCAAGTAATTGGGTCGTTTTGACGCTTTACTACATTGTATACATATGTAATCGGTGTAAGCTGCTAACCGGTATGACCTCAAAATTTAGGCCGACGAAAAATAAGAGAAGGTTAAAATGACAGAGCTTTAAGGCTCTTCCTGAAAGCTTATAAGTTGCTTTAAATGAAAGCTAAAACAGGAATTGTAAGCTACAGAAAACATACATATCTCAACCATGCGCATATTCTTCATTGACACATAATTTAGAGCCATTGATCAGTCCTCGTGCTAGTGATCATTGTTTTGAAGTGATTTTTCATGTAAGTCAAATATGATAAAAAAAACCCTACTATTATGACTTAATATTTCGTGAATGCAAGGGCCAACAATGGAAGAAGCCACTTAAAATCGCTTTGCTATTGAATTTCCATAGTGAAGTAACAAAAAACATCATTACTTCTTTTCATCTATTAACATTCATCGAAGCATGAATTTCTGCCAAAGGCGAAATGAAAACAAAATTTGACTTAGTTCAGGAAAGACAAACTTTGTCATACAAGGAGTAAACAAAATCATAGAGGCTACTAACACCAAAATACAGGAAATCGTAATGTACTTCAGTCGATGTATATACAGAAGCACTGTAATTGTGTACAAGCTTTAAACGAATATCATTGGCAATAGTTGCGGAATTCTTCTTTGATGACATTGAAAGTCATCATTTTTCAATGTAATTGGTATTGATAAAATATTTACAGGTAAGACTGCTGTTAAACATTCATGTGATAAGTTTGATAACTTTGAAGTTATTGATTGACCTGTTTAAGTTATTGCGAAACTTAGATACAGCGCTTTAGGATTGTGTTGGTGTAACGATATGAACACAAACGTTTTGAGCATCAAATGTCATGTCTTCTACATATATGAGCTTCATCGTGTCTTGAGTCATAAGCTTTTTCTAAGCTACGTTTCGAAAAATACTTCTCCCATCGTCAGCCTGACAATGGGATAAGTATCTCTCGAAATGTGACTCAGAAAGAGATTTCAACTCATTGAAAAAGGTTCCATATCTTCTATATTTATGTCTTCCATCAAGTTCATATGGTCGAGAATTGTCAAGATTGTTATGGTTTCCATTCTTGACAACTGGATATGGTAAAAAGCAAGTATAATTTGGGTTGTCGTAAAAGTTTTAAAGCCCATTGATGATTTCTGTTATAAAGGATGTTCTAACAGTCATTTTAAAAAACTTATTTTTACAACTAATGTTTGTTTTTGTTACATTACATTTGTTAACTACAATAACTTATTCTCTATTTCACCAATATTTTACTGAAACAAGTTAATAAATCGTGCTGGAAACACACTAAGAGAATGCTCCTGTTCTTGTTTTTCTGTTACATCAATTTCGCCTTGTCGTTCATGTAACCTCTTAATCACTGTCAAAGGGGCTACTAACTTTTCTTTTCTTTTCTTTTTTATTTGTTTTCTTTTGTCTCGTTCTCTTCATGTTCCTTCTCCTTTTTTCTCTTCTTTCTTTACTTCTTCCTTCTCCTTTTCCTACACTTCCTCTTCTTTCTATTCCATTCTTCCCCTTTTTTCCTCCGTCTTTCTCTTCTTCCTTCTCTTATTCTTTCTCCTCTCCTTCTCATCTCTTCCTGGTGCATTGATATTTTACCAAGAAACATCAATATTTAATAACAGATGTCTGGAGACCTCGACCGATGTTTAAGATATGTCACCAAGGATTCTAGCTGTGGAATAATTAACAAAGTCAAGGCAAAGCTTGGAGCGAAGTTATCCCTATCCATTACTAGAAACAAGCCTTATCTATACTGTTTATTTGATAAAGAAGCCCACAAAATATTCCTTAACAACCGAGCAAATATTTTAAATGACCAGATCGTTGGGCAGTCACCAACAAGGTATATCTGGAGTACAGACGCGATTCCGAATGCCAGTGGGCTTTCGATGGGATAAATAAGGATGTGGTAATTCCATTATTAATAAAAAATCTACAGGCGATGGGGGCAGTGGTAATTTTTAAATGACCTTTACATAGTGTTGACTTGACCGGAAAGTAGATATTATTGGGTGACCTTAGAGGTTAGGACTACGTGAATGCATGAAAAGAGAGAAACAAAAGCTTTTCTTTGAACAACATACCAGAGACTCTGGATGAGCAAAAATCAATAACTGAGACAATGCGAGAAAACGACGGTGATATTTATGACAAAGTCCAAAAAGAATGCCAACAGAGGATTTTGAAATTATCAGCTTGGTGAAGAAAATGAATGGGACTAATGTGAGAGACTATTTCCATATATTTTTCGTTTATTAAATCAATTTTTAAAAGTTCTTTTTTCTTGTTGTTGCTGCTGTATAAATATTTATTCTGATATTATAAGATTTTTATTTGTAAAGCTGCAACTTCAAGTAGATCTTTTAGACCTTTGCTTAAAATTGGTGAAGTTGATTTATAGCCTCCTTTACCTCCTCCGAATATGGGAACCATAAGGGGATCCTAATAGCATTACCCTATGATAAAGTTTGAGCCCTGTCCCAAGACTGGTTCTTCCTCAGCCGCAAATAGAAGTGTAACTTTAACTTTAAACTCCTTGATACTGACTTTAAAAAATATTCTGAATTTTTCATACTTTAGAAATAGCTATATAAACTGATTTCAGTGCTACATGAGTACTTGAGTGTGTAGACCGCCAGAAACTCGCAGACATTCACCGTTATCAAAGATTCATTATAAAGATAATGAAATGGAAAATATAAATTGACCAAACTGGGTTGGAAACAATTTCTATGGTTTTCATGGCCATGTGCTCTACCAAACGAGCTATCTAGGGCATATTCTCACCCTTATCATTCTTGCAACACAGCCTTACCTTTGACTGTATCATTGTTTTCCTAGTTATTTATCATTAGACAGAAAGTCAGAAACATCAGATCCGATCTAATAAAAGAAGATAAAATTGTAAAAATTATTTTACTTTTTATTTTGTAATTACAACCTTTTCCTCCAAAATCCCAAAAATATTTTTAAAATTATTTTCATGCTGATGATGGTCATGTTTATCTTTTACTCTCACTTTGCATTAAAAGAGATAGAATTAGAAAGTTCGTCACCATTTTTCATTGTTCTGTGTCTGACATCTTTAATTTAGCTCCCAGATTTATGTGCTGAAAATAGAAAAAATGTCAGTTAAAGTTAGTCTAAGCCAAGCAATAACCTCAATTATCTAATTCTATTAAATGTCATTAAGAGTGAGATTTTTGAAGTGTTTTGCCTGGTCCGTACTATTCTATGGCTGCCAGGTGTGGGCTCTTCGGAAGAATGATGAAAGAAGACTCGAAGCTCTGGGGATGTGGTTTTGGAAAAGAATATTGAAAGTTCCCTGGACAGCCAAAAGAACAGATGAGGAGGTATTGGCCCAGGCTGAAGTAGGGAAAGCCTTGCTGTCAGCCGTGAGACTTAGGTAGCTGCGCTTCGTAGGAAATGTTGTTAGGCATGTAGAGCTGGAAGAGTTATACCTCAGTGGGAAGATTTAGGGACGTCAAGGAAGAGGAAGACCAAGAGCAAAATACATGGATGGACTGGTGAACTCAATCATCGTCATCTTTTCTCTCCACATAACCAAACCAACGTAGCCATTTTTTCTGCATGCACTCACTGATACTACCCAACTTTAATCTTTTCCTGAGATCTATGGAGCTTAGCCTATTCTTCATGGTTGCATAACATATCCACCGAATCATTCTCATGTCATTTCATTCCATGTAGGTGAGATCTTCAGCTTTCACTAGCCATGTTTTGCTGCCATACATCATACTACGTACAAATGCCTGTTAGACTCTGCCTTTGGTTGGAAAAGATAGAACTCTACTGGCTAGCAGTGGCAATAGTTCATCGAACTTACTCCTCGCTCTTACAGTCACACTTGCATCCGCCCCTCCACTGGCATTTGTGGTGTCACCAATGTAACAGAATGTCTCCACTAATTTAATTTCTTCAGCATCAAGATGCACACTTGGAATATCAAGATCGGCGCTTTGATCTCCACTCACGTCCTTTTTTCAGTTAAAGGGGAGGTTTCTGATTCTGACAACCTTCCTTTTATCTCGCTGCACTTTTTATGCAGCTAGTGCTTTTATGTAACACAAAAAATTGAGTTGCTTCCCACACTCTTCCTACAAACCGAGCACGGAAATTTTCCCGTTATTTTAGGCTTACCAAAATTAAAGCAGCTAACCATCACTTCAGTTTTTTCCAAGTTAACTCTCAAGCCTTTTCTTTCCATAATTTTTTCTTACATTTTCAGCTTTTCCATAAGTATTTCCATATGTATGTTATGACCATATTGTATCCAATATAACCCCCAATATAGCTCCAATATAACCCCAATAAAACCCCAATCTATTTTTTTTTTAATTTAAGAGGAAATGAAATGGCTTGATGAATTTTTCGTGGAATATATTTTGCTGCTAAAAAAGGGGAAAAAATGCAGACAATGCTCTCTGTTTGGTACCCTAGAGTTTAAAGCTGTTTTAAACAGTTATTGTCTTTAATATAGACCTTTATCATATAATGAAGTCGAAAAAGGATGAAGATAGCCATGCCTGCCGAGGACACGAATACTGGAGGAAAAGCAAGATCCTAGGCTCTCTACTCTGCATCAACGAAGAAGACATCAAATCTCGCTGCACCCCTGGAAACATCGCCTTTCAATCCTATTAGAAGATCTGAAGTCGGTCAAAAATTCCAGTACAAATGAAACTCTGACTGTGCGAAGCATACTGCACCTCCATCATGCTATACAACTGCAGCAGCTGGGCCACAACGTCGGAAACTGCGAAGAAAATGAATATATGCCATCGCAAGCACCTCCGTACTATCACAGGACATAGATGACCACACAGCCTCATCTCAAACAAGGCGCTATACAAGACCTATAAATGTGAGCCACTATTCAAGAGGATAATCCGACAACGCTGGTCCATGCTAGGTAACATCCACCGTATGGACAGAGAGACACCTGCACTACAAGCTCTGGAGTTTGCAATTGATGGAAGCAAAAATTACCAGGCTAGGCGTGACAGACACCGCTCAAACCTACTGAAAACAATCCGTGCAGACATCAAACGAGCTGGCCTCGGGACCCTGCACACACCCAAACACCTGAACCGCCTAAGACGCTTGGCCAAAGACAAGGTCTCGTGGAATGCATATCAAGAAGTACTGATTGCTGACTCAGGATGTCACCAGACTACTGAACTGGCAGAAATAGTATTAATCATATCATATGATGAGTCCTAACAGAGATACGTTTCCCATCGTCAGTTGAACGGAGTCCTTTCGTTTTGGCAGAATTTTCCTAGGGTTAATTAAAAAGGTGCAGAGGACATTGTGTTACCGTCTCACTGGTTTTCTTGACGTAAGGCGGCCTTATACGCTTCAAAGGCTCCTTTTCCTCTTCATGATTGGGTCCGGTGATTCTGTGTAATGCTCTCTAGACATCCTTATCATGGTATAGTTTAATAAGAGAACATTCTGAATAAGCCTTTTTTCCTTTCTGAAGTCGCTTGGCTTTGAAATAATACTTTTTGCTCTTTCCATCTAGTTTGGATACAGAGTAAAAATTTTATTAGTAAGAATTATGGTCACGTAAATACACTCTGAAGAATTATGCTCAAGTAAATTCACTCAAAATTGGAACGTGGAACGTACGATCCTTGTTGCAACCAGGAAAGTTGTCTGGAGTGATCTAGGAGATGCTTTATTTGAAAGCAGATGTCTTAGGACTGACTGAAACTCATTGGAGAGATGTTGGCGAATTCACAACACAAATACCAACTGCAGATGAGAAATTCAGAGTCATATAATCAGGCGGTACTACGAGTAGAAAAGGAGTAGGATTTATTCTGAATGAAAAAGCATCTAAGACACTGATGTACTATGATATTATCTCGGAAAGAATTATGCTCTTGAAACGTCGAGGTAAAAAACAGGATACCATTGTCATCCAGGCATATGCACCTACTGCAGACGCAGAGGAATCTGTCCTAGACGATTTTTATGACCAACTTACAGAAGCTATAAAGGCAAACTACACATAAAGAGATAAAGTGATAATTTGCGGGGACTTAAACACTAAAGTTGGCAATGCTTGACATGGTAAAATTATCGGCCCTTATGGGCTTGGACGGAGGAATCCTAGTGATGACAAATTAGTAGAATTTGCGGAACGTCATCATCTGTTCATAACAAATACATGGTACGAACAAAGAGAAAGATGCAGACATACATAGACGTCACCTGATGCAAAGACAAAAAATCAGATTGACTACATCCTTGTAAATACCAGGTACCGGAATAAAAGTGCAAAAGAAATGCAAAAGTGAGACATGATGTCGACTGTGCCTCGGATCACCAACCAGTCATCATAACAACAAATACTAAGTTGAAAAAGGTGATGAAGAAACAAAGAGCTAAGAAATGGAATTTAGACAAGCTGTCTACTAATAACCACAAATTCATGGAGGAAACCGAGAAGAAAATGAAAACACTAGATGACAAGAAAACTTTGTTGACCTCAAAACAGCTGTGGTAAGAAATCAAGAAATGCGCAGAAGGGGTTGCAGATAACATCTGTGGAAAGAAAACCTCAGAGATGAAACAACAATGGATGGCACCGGGTATACTTGAAATGATGAAGCACTGGAAAAATGTCAAAGGTCAAACAAGCGAGCAAGAATATAGAGTATTGTGTAATAACATCCAGGAGGAATGCCGTCGAACAAAGGAGGGTTATTATAGTCATTTGTGTGATGAATTAGAAGAATTTGACAAATTAAACAGCGTCAAACTCCATAGTGCGGTAAAGAAATTTAAAGACAGAAGACCACAGATACAGCTTGGCATTAAATCAAAAGAAGGAGCAGATATCAAAACTACTGATTGTTCTTCTAACATTGATGAACAAGAAGTCATAGATGCAATAAACCAACTACCAAGCAATAAAGCACCAGGCGTTGACAATCTCCCCGCTGAGCTGCTAAAGGAGCTTGAAACATCGGGCACACCGCAATTAACTAAGCTGGTAAATCTTATCTACAGGACAGGGACATTGCCAGCGGACTTCCTTGTAAGCAACTTCATCACACTACCAAAAGTGTCAAAGGCAGTCAATTGTAGTGATTTCTGCGCAATCAGCCTGATATCGCATGCTTCCAAAGTACTTCTAAAAATCATCCTTGCTCGCATCTACCCAACCATAGAGAGGCAGCTGAGTGAAACTCAACTAGGTTTTCAGAAAAGGAAAGGGCACCAGAGATAGAATTTTCTTGCTGAGGAATGCATTGAGCGAATGATAGAGAAACAACAGAACCTTTACCTGTGCTTTGTAGATTATTCAAAGGCCTTTGATCGCGTACAACACCATAAGCTATTGGAAATCATGGAGAAGGCTGGAGTGGCTGAACATGAAAGGCGGCTAATTGCATACATCTACTGGAATCAGACAGCAACTGTTACCACTACTGCGGGATGTTAAAAAAATATCACCATTCGCAGAGGTGTAAGGCAAGGCTGTATATTGTCACCATCTTTATTTAATTTGTACAGCGAATACCTTCTTGAAGAAGCCTTGGACAACTGTAAAGGTATCAAAATCAATGGAATGAACATCACCAATATTCGTTATGCTGATGACACAGTTTTGCTATCCAGTGATGTCCAATCACTCCAAAATATGATTAACTCGTTATTTAGCACAAGTAAGGAATATGGCATGCCACTCAACGCCAAAAAGACCAAGATCATGTGCATCAGCAAGAGTGAAAAAGAGTCGTTCATCATCACAACCGAAGCTAAACAACTAGAACAAGTGTAAGAATACCAATACCTAGGTAGCACAGTAACGAATGATGGAAAGATGGATGAGGAGATCAAACGAAGGATCGGCAAAGCAAAAGCAAAATTCTGGGATTGTAAAGAATTTCTCAGACGTAACCTCATCATGCATCTGAAATTAAGGTTACTGCGATGCTACGTCTTCTCAGTTGCTGCTTATGGTTGTGAAGCCTGGCAATTTACAAACAGCAATAAGAAGAAGCTACAGTCTTTTGAAATATGGTGTCTGAGAAGAATGTTAAAAATCAGTTGGATTTCTATGGTTGTACGCAATAAGTATTATCACTGCATAGATTTTTTTTCAAACTTAAGGACATTGTGCACTTTGTACTTCGCAGTTGGTGTGCTGTTTGTTTCTGTTGTGTTTGTGTTATTCATTATTGTAGCTTCATTTTCGAATAAAATAATAATATTCAGTGGCATAAGCAAAAGAGAATGTTGTATTGAGTAAGAGATAAATTGTTGAGGTTTTTTCAGTAGTCTGAATCTTTGGCATCTGAGTTATTTTAATGAGGATTTCCTCCATCGTTAAAAGTCTTTTTGACTATGGAGTGATTTAGCTCTGATGTTATCACGTATATCTCTTGTGTAGAGTGCTATTGATATTTGTTAAATCAAAGCTATTCTAACAATTTTTACAATCACTGATACCTTGTCTTGCCCTCTTCCTTGTGTTGTGTATGCTTCAATTGTTAAGGCAGGTAGGGGAATGGAGGTAAATATATTTGAAAGGGTTTTTTTTCTTAAAGATGGTAATTGCTGTATATTTTCCATGTACCAATACTTGATGAATAACAGCTTAATAGATTGTGGGTATATTTCTACAATAAAAATTATTCAGTAAATGTAAAAGTGCGCAAGCATGACACTTTTTTCTGGAAAACAGTTTTGGATAATAACTATCGGTGCTTTCATTCGCAAAGGTATCTTTTTATAGTTGTCGGTTTAATTGTTTTTCTCCTAATAACTTCTTTAACTATTCTTTAAAGTCTAAAGTGAAATAATCCTTTGCGTTGTAAATTTGCCTTTGTCTATAGTCTCATACATCGTGGTTTTATGCTTTCTTTCAAACTTTGGGTTACAAAATTCAACAACAACAATAAGATGAAGACAATAATAATAATAATAATAATAATAACAATAAGAATAACAATAATGAAAGTAATAATATATTTCAAACTTCGCTGAATTAGGGTTTTTTAACGTAGTTATTTCATCAATGGAGTTTCTCTAGACAACACTTGTCATATTTGTGGCATAAGATCAGTTACTTACTAACATCTTCGCTCACCATTACAGCACCGTTGGTTTATATCGTAGCGTATTGAAGCAATTAAATATAATATGTAGTTCTAATTTAAATGTGTGATATTCTCCTGTTTAAATCAGAGTCTGATATGTAACAGGAGAGACATACGTGAAAGAAATATTGACCTGCTGCGTCTTTAACCTTTGCATTAGTGCTGCTTCTTATCATGGGGCGTTCCAGCAATGGAATAGATAATATGTAGTTCTAATTTAAATGTGTGTTATCCTCCTGTTACAGATCAGAGTCTGATATGTACCAGGAGAGACATACGTGAAAGACATATTGACCTGCTGCGTCGTTAACCCTTGCATTAGTGCTGTTTCTTATTGTGACGCCTTGCAGCAATGGAATAGATAATATGTAGTTACAATTTGAATTTGTGTTATTCTTCTTACCACCTGACATATGTAGCACTCATTTTAAAAAAGCTAGAGTCTACTTAGTTCGTTGCCTTTGCTTATGACTCAAGCTGCTTGACAGTAAGTATAATTAAATTAAGTTTGAATTGTGTAGCTAGTTCTGGTACTAAAGGTTAAGCTTCTTTTTCTTTCGATATCTTCTACAATAACAGTAGTATTATATATTAATTTTTATTCCTGTACGGGTATAAAAAGAATAGGAATACTCGATTGAAGTTCTTTAGCAAAGGATTTTTACCTCAGCTAAAAATCGTATCAGATTTTAGGTACTAGAAAATAAGGATAAAATTAGTAACAAAATAATAATAATAAAAATCCTAATCACTGAACATCTAGGTGTCTATGAGTATCTAAATTGCCCATTATAGTAACATTGATTGACCTTAGAAACTGTTCATAATAAACGTATACTTTTAAGCCTTCGTTTATCTCTGATATTTTATTGAATTTTTCCAGGGTGGTACTGAAGAAGGCGATGTCAGGCCTCCTTTATGCCGCTCTTTTTGTATGGACGAAGAAGTTTTCCAAAGATGTCGAAGCCCTGTTAGTGAGAATCAAGCGGAGTTTACAATGAATTTGTCAGATGAAACAGGAGTTAATCAAGATCTCCCAGTAATTGAAGAAGACTCAGAAATAACATTGGAGATACAGAAAGAACCTGTAAATGAAGATTCTGACAAGCAATCAGATATGCAAGGTAAACTACTATACTTTAATATTACAAAAATTATTCATAACAAAATAGGAGTTACTAAAATAATTAATTGTTAATGTACCTACATTGGTGATATATATCTATATCTATATCACCAATGTATGTACATTAACAATATATATATATATATATATATATATACCACATCAGATGTTTCTTCTTTTCTTCTTCTAAATGACGAACTGCAAGAAAGGGAACGAGAGCATAATGGGTGAAATTTTTAGATAAGTTATAGTAATGCATTAGTTGGAAGTTTTGTATTTTCAAAAAAAGTTTTCCTACATTTGAAGTAACGCCATCCTTGAAAAAAGGCTCTCTTAATAAACGTTGGCATAAATTTCGTAAGAGCTTACGTCGTTTCTTTCAGTGATTACAGTGTCCTCACGAGATTTATATTTGTACTTGTTTGTAACTATATCTGTTGAAAGGTTTGTCACTGTCTGGATAGTTTTATTATTGATATTAAAATAAATTAGAGTATCTTTTATTTATATATATATTTATATATATATTTATAAATATATATATATATATATATATATATATATATCTGTGTGTGTGTATGACATGAATCTAAGTTAATTCATTCTGTTATTCCCACAAAAAGTGAAAATTAAGTAGTTTTGATATCAACAATTTTGATTGGCATCCTCCTTTTTGTAAAGAAGCTTTATATTAAATGTGATTACGATAGATTTGCTATGTCCTGATGTCCTGAAAGGACCTTTCAGTGGTTTAAGATAAAAAAAGACCTATAATTTTTGCACAGTCAATCTCATTTATCGACAGATCAGTGCTGAAGGTTACTAGAATGGACAAGCTAAGGAATGATTTCAGAAGTGACAGAAGCTATTGCAAGTGTTAAGTGCACGAGAGTAGAGAGTGCAGGACACCTCGCCAAAGTGAATAACAGCAGGTGAACAAAAAGAACTACAGTGAAGGCACCCAGAGAAGAAAGAAGAATGAAAGTGAGGCCAAAGCGCAGGTGGAGAGGAAAAACTAGGAAGATAGGAAGCAGTAGGTAGCTGCAAGAAGCTCAAAAATGGCAAACAAAGAGAAAGGCACAGAGACCATTTGTTATCATTGTTTTGACGAACTAAGATGATGCAGATTGTGATGATGAAGAAGAAGCTACTTTTAAATCTTCAAAGACAAGACCTTTTATAAAGATTTTATCACGTGATCTGGAAGCTAGTTGTAGAAAATTAATAAAGGTTACTATTGATAAAATGCTACATCATCAATTGATCCCAATCTTAGTATTTTACGCATAGCCAAAATGCTGATTTCATGACCGTCAAACCTCCTTAAGTAGCATTCCAAATTTTTCGTTTCACGACCCGTTTGCAGTGTATATCACAGTTACCAGTTGTCTTTTCCTCATTTCTTAGTTTATTGATTTCTACTGACAACCTATCACCAAAAAAATCTGATTTTTCTCTAAAACCACTACGGACTTTCTCAACAAGATTGACTTATATTGGCTCAACAACCTGTCCCCTATTTTTACCTTCTGAGTGACCATGAACATCGAGTTATTGTAAGCAAATAAAAATCAACGGAAAGGAGCAGTTTATTGCATACAGTTGTTGAAAACAGTAATTACCTCTTTCTTCTTATTAATTTCCTTTGATGCTTTGCTCTCCTCATTTTGGAATACAATACTTTTCTGTTTATGTCTTGATTATTTTCGGTGAAATTAAGTTTACGGTGCTGGCTGCAAAGCTACGCCAATTTCTTCATGAAAAAGTAAAAAAAAAACACACATTCTCCGCATGTAACTCAGAATTTGAATGTTCTGCATTTTGGGTGTTTATTCTAATCCAGCTCTGTTCAACATCTGCATCTTTCACTTTATACATTTCAAACTCCTTCGAATTAATTACTTCGATAATTTTACGCCATATTTTTGGTGATTAAATATTATTTCCTTGAAAGGAATTCACTGCATGCAAGACTCAGCCACGTCTACCCAAATTTTGATAAGATGTCTAATGTTACGGATCTGGGAGAAAGTAATTTGGATCAACTCCAGGAATAGGTTGTGATACTGATCTGTCTTAGAGTGTAAAAAAGTAGCTCAGTTGGTAATTTAGGCGGACATATAAGTAATAGCCGTGGATTCGATTCCAGTTGAATGTAATGTATAATTTTCCATTTGTTTTTCTTATCATCGTGTTAAAACTGGTCTTGTCGTTTTTAGGCCTTATAGCAGACGTGGCTCGGAAGAACATGATGGATTCATATGATCGACTGCAACAACTGGAGAGGGAACTACCTCTAATGGAAAAGAAACTAAGGAAACAAAATGAACTTCAGCAAGAAATAGAAATGTTGAAACGGAACATGGAAAAATCTTTAGAAACACACAAGAATCTTGAGGAAGCCCTTTTATCCTTTGAAGAGTCAAATTCTAAGCTCAAAGAAAGGTGCAAGACGTACTCTCGCGAAATCACCACGCTTTCAAACGAAAGAAAAACATTTGAAAGGACCATACAACAAAAAGACGAAACTTATAAAAGTCTTCATGATAAATATGTTGCTTTGCAGGTTAAACTGGAAAGTGTAGAGGAGTTAGAAGAAACAGTGGAAAACTTGATAACATCAAACAACAACAAAACCAAGGAACTGGAAGAATTAAAAGAAAAGCTAATGGAATTTGAGGAAGGAAGAAACCCAGAGCGCGAGGAACAAGAGACAATAATAATGAAACTGAAAAAGGAAAATAAAGTATTACAACATAAATTGGAAGAGTCTATATTTGAAATAGAGGATGTAGAACTTAAACTTGACGATCTTGAGGACGAAAATGAAAAGTTACTATCTGTAATAGACGAGCTTAGAAAAAATATAACTGAAGACACTGAGTCTAACAATAATGTAGAATCCTTAAGTAGTGAATTAAAAGAACTTGCAGAACGAAATTCAGAGTTAAAACAAGAAGTAGAGGAATTAAGAAAAGAAAAGGAAACCTTGCTTCTTGATTTGGACCTAATACAAAGTGAGAATCAACTGTCTGTTCAAAAACTGGAATCTGCCAATAAATCATTGGTGTCACAATTTGATGAAGTTCGTGTATTACTTGATTCCAGTCAAATAAGTTGCAAATTGTTGGAAAATGATATGGCTAACAAACAGCAATCATTCCAATTAGAAAAGGAAGGACTCGATACCAAGATATGTTTAAAAGATACCGAAATAAATGAAATGAGCAAGGTAAGTCAAAATATCAGAGGTTTCGTTTTCTCTTTAGGGTTTGTTCTGAGAGAAATGTTTTGTCATGCAGAGTTCGTTCTAAGGGATATACACTGTTTTCTCTGTAGTAAGCACTCGTTTCTAAAGAGCACTCTCTTATCAGGACAGAAATAAAGTAAGTGAGCCTCTTACTACACCCAGTGGTAGTTGCTACATCAGTCGACAAGAAAAAATAAATTAACATTTCGTGCTGAAATTGTAGAACAACCTTTTGTGTAGTAAGTATACATATCTATATATGTAATAACATTTTTCTTTGTAGTTTTTAGAACATTTTTCTCTCTTTCTGTCATTGTCACGTCATTTTTTGTCTCACGTGCCTTGTGTCCGTTGAGAAGTGTGTTGTCATTGAAAATCAAATTCTTTTTGTTCACTTCACAGCTTCCCAGTGACAATTGTCTTATATAAATTTTTGTTGCATAGCAATAAATTGTCACTTAGCAACTTGTTTGCAGTCTTATCACGTATACGTTTTTTGCTTGTCAGTTTCTTGATAAAGTCTATTGTAGTCTACTGTAGACGAAAATTTGAAATAATAAATAAAAATTTGATTTACTCAAGTAAATGTTGGCATACTTTCTTTAGTCATTTCCTGTGTCAAATATTATTGTTATTAGCTGAAGGAGTTTGTCAGTGTTGGTTTGGCATATTTCCTGTGTCGAATATATATTTATATATATATATATATTTACATATATATATATAGTAGGTTGTATTGCTATTTCAGACGTAAGATTATCCAATGTACTCTCTNTTGTAGTCTACTGTAGACGAAAATTTGACATAATAAATAAAAATTTGATTTACTCAAGTAAATGTTGGCATACTTTCTTTAGTCATTTCCTGTGTCAAATATTATTGTTATTAGCTGAAGGAGTTTGTCAGTGTTGGTTTGGCATATTTCCTGTGTCGAATATATATTTATATATATATATATATTTACATATATATATATAGTAGGTTGTATTGCTATTTCAGACGTAAGATTATCCAATGTACTCTCTGGTTGCTTAAGCAGGGCAATTATCAAGCCATATATGTTCTATGTCCATAGTAGGGAGTCAATATTTGACACAACACATAGACATAACACCTTTTTTCAACTCCCATTTCTATGTTTCTCTTTTCTAACCAAACCCTTGCTTTCTTCAAACGCTGTGGTCCTGATAGAATTCTTTGCTTGAATTTTACGGTTATATAATTTTCTAGATTCTTCTTGAGATCCTCCTAATTCTACCTGCTCTCTAATTTTATCTTCTATTACTTCTTATAAGAAACAACCTACTGCCCTTCATTCTGCAGTATTTGCATTAGCCATTTCCGTTGTAAAACGATTCTGGTAAACCAGGTCAATATTTTTGTTCCTGTTTGTTCCACTGGTTATACAGTATTCTTTACATACCTCTAAACTAAAAACACAATTGCCCATGACTTGAAGAAGGTCTTACCTAAGTCGTCTTACCGGTTTGAAATATACTACCTGTTTCACCAATATTGGTATATTCTCTTACTAATATTAGGATGTATCATCTGTTTTACCAATAGCACTTAACTCGCCCATTTTACTGGTTGCAGAAATGTTATGATGAAGTAATTCGTATATTGATGTTTCTTTACTGATTTTAGAGACATTATATGCTTCATTTAAATTAATTGATGTATTTACTTTAGTGATTTAGGCAGTTTAATGGGTTTGACGTTTCACTTATTGGTATATTCTCCTTATGATATTAGGATGTATCTCCAGTTTCTCTAATATTACTTAACTCACCAATTTACTGGTTGCAGAAATTTAATGCGTTTGGTGTGATTCGCATATTGATGGTGTCGTACTAATTTTAGACATCTCTTTCACATACATCATTTAACTTTTTTAATTTTATCCTATAATTTTACTTAACTTATGTACTTTGAAATTTTTTGTTATTATTTTATTTAACTTAACTTATCTACCTTATGATTTTGTCATATAATTTTATTTAACTTATCTACTTTATAATTTTGTAATACAATTTTGTTTAACTCAAGTTGTTTACCCTCCAATTTTATCATATAATTTTATTTAACGAAACTTCACTCTACCATTGGTAGCAGATAAACTGCTTGTTCAAGACCACTTCTTTGAACTGTAAAAATAAAAGAGGACGGTACTGGTACATATATATTAATCATATATAAGTACCATATATCATATATAGCAGTATGATACTGTTTTGTATCTTACGTAACAATCGTATAATAATTTACATAATCCAATCCTCAGGTCACAATTTGTTGCATGTTTTAGAAGTGTTTACAGTCTTTATGCCAACTTCTTTATCAATCAATCAATTAATCAATCCAGCTATATGGAGCCGAATATTCTCTATTTTATCTCTATTGAAGAGTTTATTATTTATATTCAAACAGCATATTTGAACATGTTTATGGGTAAGTATATAAACATCTGTATGAATGATTTTTGGAGAAAAAAAAATAGCCAGTATAAAAAGGGGCCAACTATTTATCTGGTTGCTGGGTGTGTCAACACATATGGGTGTGCTTACAATTTGTCAAACAATACCGGAAATGTATTTTAGTTTCTGTCTCACTGTGTTTTATTTACCTAGCCAAGCACGATTAAGTTCTCACGTGCTAAAATTTGTAAATTTGTTATATAGCTGCTTTTTATTAAGTTAATAAGTGAAATTATTTTTTAACGTTTTTCTCTATCGGATAACAGAAAATCGAAGAACTGACTACAGAAAATAAAAAATTGTCTGAGGCGCAATACAGTTTAGTTGAGGAAAGACTGAGTAACGAAAAACTTTTAAAAGAGAAGATATTTGACCTCGAAACGTCACTGGAGGGAATTGCCAATCAAAGAAAAGAGTTTGAAAAGGAGCATCTTGATAATTTAGCGTTGTCTACCCAGAAAGAATACGAAATAAATAAAAAGATTAGTTCCTCAAGCAAAGAAATGGAGAAGGTCAGATTTGAACTACAGGTTGCTCAAGATTATCTACGCATTGCTACTGATAAAAACTCTGAGTTGCAAGTAAGCAGTTCTGTGTTTTTGCGATTAACTATTGAATATATGATATAAAATTATACATACATGTACAAAGATACATATATGTACAAACATACATACATACATACGTACATAATGATTGCTCCTCCTTGATAGAAGTTTGCCATCTCTTCAATTTGTTCAGATATGCACATACATACATACATACATACATACATACATACATACATACATACATACATACATACATACATACATACATACATTTAGAAGTTTTACTTTTAATTTCTGTAATGCAGAATTTGAAATGTGGTTATAGATCAGGACAAGAAACACCTGTCGTCGTTTCTACACATTTAAAAGTAGAGTGTTATTTATAATATTTACATATGTTAAATTTGTTTATGTAATTTACGGATTTTCTAACCATTTCGAGTCAAATTTGCATATTACTTAAGTCGACATTCTTCGATCACGTCGATCTGGATAGCATTACCTTGACACATTTAAAACTTAAGAAAGAACAGTAGACACTTATTAAAAAATCTAACTCCCTTTTATTTAGACTTTGGTCTCGGTATTTTTAAGTTCACAGTTTCAACTGACTGTTTTATTGACATTAGGAATTCGACTGACCCTCTAGGTGTCGGGTTACTGCGATGTAAAATTTACCACAAATTTATATTCTCGGTATTTATCATTACTATTCGAATTATTGTTAACCATATTAAGGTGTTGTCTATTTAAGACAATTTTTTAAAAGCTTATCCCATTTAAGACTACTAATCGATTTATACTAACCAAGTAACAATTTTACAATTTCTTGAGCAGTATATTACAAAGTGAGGCATACTCATTCTATGTTTTAATGTTCATCTTAGCATGCATGAATTTGTTGCCCTGAGGTCTGGCTTTAAGTTTCTTTAAATAAAAACAGAATTTTGAATGGCAAAATTTTATAGTACTTCGAATTCGAAATACTAATTTCGAATTCGAACTAAATTCGAATTCGAATTCGAATTATTCCTGTATATGATATTTATTCTAATGGAATCTTACAGAAAATTGTTATAATTATTATCGAATAAGCAATGAATTTGCCTTTTCAGAAATACCTTTAAAAGGAAAACCCATCTGCTTAGAGCCATCCTGTTTGTGTGATATCCTGTTTTACTCTCTTGTAACCTACTGTAGGGTACAGTAAGTTCAGAAGATTTGAAAAGCAATATATTCATATTTAGTGGATTTTTTAAAAACTTGGTTAAAAAGTTAAATACTAGTGAAAGAAGGGATAGGCTTTTAGGTTATGAAACACATTAAACATACATTCGTATAGTATAACGGAATCAAAAAATGTACGTTCTGTGAATACAAGCCTAAAATATCTTTTAGAATATATGATTTTCATAATAACTTTGTTACATGTACTTTCTAATGAAAACACTTTTAATACTGTTAACTTGAACTGCCTTTCCTGTTATCTAGTAACAACCAAGAGCTCACTAGCCAGTTTTATTTTTGACTATCTCAAAGACGTTTTTTTTCAAATGACTGGTACAGAGTTCAAATTTCTAATATGTAAGGGTTTTCTGGTCTGTAATTCTTTGGTTGAGTTCCTTAATTCCAGACTGAGCCACTAGAGTGACATATGCCATCTCCAAACTAAGCATAAAGCCATTAATAGTCTGCTTCTTGGTTCTTTCCTTGGCCCCCTCCGCTATTTATGTATATTCTTATAAATCTTGGACGATCGTTTGCAGTTCTAGGGAAAAAGACCTTTTTTTTCTTTCAAGAATGTGCTTTGTAGTAAATTATGATCAGCTTTTGAAGCCATAAAGTCTGACTCAAATGAATAAATTTAACTGAGGACTTAAAAAAATTCAACAATAATTACAGAAAATGTAGGAAAAGCTATGCATTTGTTGACATATGGACAAAAATATTGCCCCACTCATTTTGGTTGCTTACCAAGCAGATTACCTTATCTCCAGCTGTACGTGTCTTCCTTGTTCAAAAATAATACTCAGTGACAAGATAAACTTGATAATTAAAAATGCAATGAATACTCTAATGTCTGCAGTCTCTACAATATGGTACGAAACCACACCCGATCTCTACCAGTGAAAGCAATGAATATTTATTATAAATAAAGCAACTTTTCTCTTCGTCATTTTGAAATATAGACCATTTGATTTGCAAGCAGTTAGGTGTGTGTATGTGTGCTAATTTCGCGGCACTAATCCAGTAATGTATTTTTATCAGACGTAATCAATTATAAGTTTACTACTATAAGAATATCGATATTTACATATTATGGACCCATTTAATACGAAATGGGTCATTTCCGGAACCACTTCTTGCTCCTATAGATTTTTCAAGAACTTGTTTCTTTATGTTTTCCTCTGAGCTTTTTAATATGTCTGAATAACATTTGGGCCTCGTTGACCTATTTAGACTTGCTTTAAATATTTTGAAGAAACACAAGACGTAAATCAAATGTTTAAATTCGCGTGAGTTTTGAAAGCCAGGGGTTTGGATAATATCTTCAAAGTATTTTTGAAAAATGATTCGTCCATGGGGTGCCTCCTGCACACTTTGTTTTGTTAAATATCCAAATTCTTAAAAATTTTAGAATATAAGTTTAGGTCTTTTTTGAATTATTTTAAAGATACCAAATATTATTAATCAGAGAAGACTTGGAACCGACACTTTTGTCAAGAAAGGCATAGTTATCCGAATAGAACAGTATAGAGAGGCCTCAAGGAGAAACTGCGAACACACTTGTGTCAACATTACAGACAAACAAGAATTCAATAATATTTCGGAGCTCAACTTGCAGAATTTGGCCTAGATTTTATCATTATTTTAGTGTTAACTTTGACAGATTTAAGCTGAGATATTCTTATGAACGATGGAAAAACCCCACAATGTGTGTAAAAGACTAAAGGTGGGAAGCCCTATATATTGATCATTACTGTCCTAATTTTGGACCAACTTTACAAATGTAGGAGTGTATTTCTGCGTCTCATCGCTAACTTATGCTGCAGTTTCTTAACAGTAAGAATAAAATAATAATTTTATGGGTGAAGCTTTGAAATACCCCACTGAACGCTTAAACTTCATTTTATCCTTCTCTCCTAAAAGCTCAAAATTTCAAAACTAGAAGAGGCAGAATTAGAAGCAAAAAAATCGTTGGAAAAGCTCTCATCGGACAAGGAAGAAGAACACAAGTAATATTTTCAAGCATTCTTTTACATTATTTGCGCATAATATTTAAGGCACTATTTTATTACACAATTAGAAAATTCAATTGGACTGTTTTTTACCAATTGGAACATGTAAGCTGTAAGCAGGTAGTCCCTGTCCACATGTGTTGCTTGTTACATTTATATTTAATAATGTGTGTGTGTTTGTGTGTAACATTTTTACTCGTTTTTTATTTACTGCTGCTAGGCTTGAGCTTAAGGTAGAACGAATAATCCAAAGCAAAGGTCTTATTGAAAAGTTTATGAAAAAAGGTAATGTTGTCGATAAGGATATGGTAAAGATTTGGTAACCGAAAAGGAAAGAGAGAGAGAGAGAGAGAGAGAGAGAGAGAGACAGACACAGAGAGAGAGACAGACAGACAGACACAGAGAGAGAGACACACACAGAGACAGACAGACAGACAGACAGACAGAGAGAGAAAAGAAAAGAAAGAGGCAAAAGTCAAATTGATCAACGTCCTAATGTCCCCAATATTTAACTATGACACTGATCCTTGGTCCATTGAAATATCACCCAGAAAGAGATTGGTACTCTCGTATTGTGTTGTTAGCAACGCCTGCTGTGAATTTCATGGACTTACAGAAACATCGCCATATGTATCTCGCAGTCGTTCAACCAAAATGAGCTGTTGGAGATGCAGGTGGTACTTAGGCCGCTCAGGCATCTCGAAAGTGGCTGTAGGTCATAGATCACTTAAACCGGACATAATCGTTGGAAAATTGGATACCAAAAAAAGGCGTAATAGGCCAAGATCTCAACCACTGTTTGGTGTTGTCAGGAGTTTGCGCGACTGGCATGAGAATGTAATCAAGACATTGGACCGGAAACACACATATTTCTATGCAAAAGGATCGTTAAGGTGGTTAACGATGGTAGTAGATAACAAGGTAACAAACGTATAAATTTGCTTTGTTCCATTCTTGGAAGAGGTCATATCTTATTCAAGCTGAAAAGGGGTACTACCAAAGACTTAAGCTCTACACACTGACTCATACTTAACTACGCTTAATTTGTCGTATCATAAAGATATTAAAAACGGTCTATACATCATTGTATGCTACATATTGTCAACATTTCTGTATACTGCAGAGACAATAACAATTAGCCAAGTTATGTAGAGAAAAATTGCACTTAGTGTCTTGCAAATGGCACCGAAAACTCCTTATCTGTAGCGAATAACAAATAAAGAGTTATAAATGAAAGAGTGTGAGATCAATAAAGAACAGCATACGGAAGAGGAAGTTTGGATACTTTAGATGCTTTGTAAGAACCACTAGATTTTAAAGGCTAAAAAGAGTAAAAATTGGAGGAAGAAAGAGAGAATCAAAAGTCATATGACAACAAATCATGACCTGGTAAAATGTTTAAAAAATAACATATACCAGATACACGAGAAAGGACGCAACGGTTCAGGATGGAAACGAGGGATGTAAATCCGCAGACTTGAATACCTATTACTGATAGGTAACAAGTTATGTTATTACAAACTTGTTAAACTAAGATAACACTGAAAAAATCTTTGTTGTTGGAATTCCCGATTAATTTATAGTAATTCTATGGTGGGCTGTAAAAGGGACATTGCATGTGTAATAAGCATTCTGTATCTTTATGTAAAATATGATGCTTGACTCCCTCTTAACGGTTGCATTGTGATGTAAACAATGACTGATTTTACTCTTCATGTTGATTTTTATGTTAAAAATGGCATAGTTTTAAAAGTGGTGCTTCGTGGGAATGTCATCTTCCTGGCCGTGATAAGAATCCTAAGCCCTATATTATTAGATTTCGATTTAGTGTTTTAATTATTATGAAGAAAGAATACCACAATAAAGAGGACCCTTATTTTGAAAAAAATGTTACAACTTTGTAGCACCGATCGGTCGCTTGGTAGATCAGATAACCTTGAAAGGCATAGTTGCTAGTTCAAATCTAGTTTAACGGAAAAACGTAATTTAATTTTTCTTTCGCATTGGGCGGTAAAGGAAGGGTTGGAAATGAATGCCGGTCACAGAAAACGTAAAAACCGAATTTTTTCTTCTTAGGTTTAAGATTGAAGAACTTGAAAAATCTTTAACGGAAAAGTACGAACAGGAACTGGAAGACACAAAACAAAGCTTATCGGAAAAACAATTAGAAATGAAAGAATTGAAAAGCAATTACGAGAAACTGGATGAAAAATTTACGTCGCTACAACAAGAGTCTGTCAAGCCGAAAGAAAATGGTGGGGTTGCTTCAGAGTTTATTTCTAGTCAGACAAATAATGCCCAAATATCTGATTCAAACGTTGCAATAAATGGAGTTTCTGATCAACAGGTAATAGTTTGTGTACACCATACAAATGTGTATTTGTACATGTATGTGTCTTTTATCTAAACATATAAACTATGAAAATGAAAACAGGTATTAAAATCCAACACCAAGTAATATGTAAACCTTCAGAAAATGTCTACATATATGATTATGGATGAATAGATGTTTGTATACACACACATACATATATATACATATATATACATATATATACATATATATACATATATATACATATATACATATATATACATATATACATATATATACATATATACATATATATACATAAGGTAAAACACGAAGAATAAAAACTGCGATTGCAACTAATAGCTTCACGACATTTCGATCATCAAGCATGCCTGATGATCGAAATATTACACAGTTCCTATTTTCCGTTTTTTACCTTATGTATATTGCTCTGCTATATGCATTGAGCACTTTTTGATACGAATACACAAAATTACACAAATATATATATATGTATATATATATATATATATATATATATATATATATAATGTAAGGTACTAGGGTTGTACAGGGTGCTCGATACTTGCTTAAAGTTGTTGGAAGGACAATTCATCAGAACTTCAAGTTCAACCAGGTATCACTCTTTCTTATCGCAGAGGGCAAAAGTTACAGTTAATAATAAGGACCTCTACTTAAATACAGAAATTTACAAACCTACTGTTGCCAGATCAATCTTTAAATTTTGAGATGTTTTCAGACAAGTACAGCTTACTCAAAATTCATTTCTAGCTGAAATGAACTTAATACCCTAATTGTGCAAACCTCAAATCTTACGGCGTAAGTAAAGACAAAATTATAAAAAAGATTCCTGGTACAGAACATCATAAAACAAGTCATGGCAATTTTGGTCTAAATCTTTTCTTCGTTTGGTCTTTTCTGGATTACAAGTATAGAATGAACATATGCAAATCAAATTTCATCTCCAACGCAAAAGTAGGGTTCAAGCCCACCTCCTTCCCAATTTTTGTGACTGACGGTCTAAAACAATTGAGGACTATATACGAATTCATTTTACTTAGAAAGATAAGGGGATGAAAATTAGATATGAATAGTCTCTTACGTTCTCAATTATATAACAGATCTTGCATTTGCAAGAAATGTAATCTGTTTGCTTTTAAAATTTAAGTTTCAACAAGATGTCCTTCCCTCGAGTGACAATTGCAAAGTTGGAAAATGGTTTTGCACTGCTCTGACCACAAGTAACAGGAATTTTTTTCTGTAAATGGATAGATATACACAGTTTAAACATAGAAGTACATAGAAGAGTGATGAACATATGCGCGTCTAAGTGGGCCAGGACCGTGACTGTGACTGTCATAGCACATGCTCTACAAGCTGTGCTGTTGGCACCCGTTTTTAACCAAATCATATTTGTAACACAATCTTTCGCAGTGGTGCTTAAAACTACTAACAGTGGCATCACAATATCTCCTTGAAGACGTTTTATTCCTGTATGGATGGTATATATATATATATGTATATATATATATATATATATATATATATATATATATATATATATAAGATATGATAAGTTGTAATCCAACTTATCATATCTTATATTACGCTCTGCATTTATGTATTGAGCACTTTAATACGGATAACCGAATCGAAAGCTTTATATATACATATATATATATATATATATATATATATATATATATATATATATTTCTTGATAAAGTCTGTTNGATGTACAAGTAAGAAAAACTCTAACTTTATATATACATATATATATATATATATATATATATATATATATATATATATATATATATATATATATATATATATATATATTTCTTGATAAAGTCTGTTGTAGACAGACGAAAATTTGAAATAATAAATAAAAATTTGATTTACTCAAGTAAATGTTGGCATGCTTTCTTTAGTCATTTCCTGTGTCAAATATATATATATATATATATATATATATATATACTAGTAACGGAGTCTCGCGACTTATTTATGTTTAAGTTGTAAACTGGCATCATGTGTTAAAAACCCAAGCCATGACTTGTAAAGTTGTGATTTGCTCTTTCATAGAATCGAACTAAATATACGATCCTAATGACATATTTTGCAAAGATTACCCTTTGGATAATAATTTGCTTTTTACTGTTTCTTTTCTAGGAGGATAATGAAAAAGATAATAGCTCAGTTGAAGCTTATTCCCAAGGTCATTTTTCCGATGCACAAGCCTTCAAAAGAAAAATGGATGTACATGCATCCCCCAGATTACCAAGATCAGTACCTGTAGAGAAGGAAGGTAAATTTCGTTTACCCGCATGTTGTTTTCTGTGAACAGATAAAACATTGGATGAATAGAGAGATGTTTACATCAAAGAGCAGTATCAAAAGATGAATTGTCCATTCCTCACACTTGGTTCTTACAAACAGTCCTTACAGAAATTCCCTTATTAAAATTAAACAAAACTTTTATTCTAGCTTAGTAAACCATTGTTGTTAACCAATTTAAAACTTATTTTTAATTTATTAGTCATAATCAAACTTCATGTAAAGACTTTTGATATTCATGTTTTCTTACTTGTGACACATTATTCACGAACTGTAATTAAAAGTAATTTTCTAAATTTTCTGTGTCTATTAGTTTAATAAGTATAACAAATAAACCTCAAATAAAAAGATTTATAAAAATAGAAAAATTAAAAATTTGAACGCTTCATTTGTAGGAATTTTCTTGCTCTATCCACAACCCCATTGTTTTTCTAACTGGCTTCTGCATTCTCTCTCTCTCTCTCTCTCTCTCTCTCTCTCTCTCTCTCTTTCTATCCCTCTCTTTCTTTCTTTCTCTCTTTCTTTTTCTCTCTCTTTCTTTCTTTCTTTTTCTTTCTCTCTTTCTCTTTCTCTCTTTCTCTTTTTATCTCTCTTTCTTTTTTCTCTTTCTCTCTTTCTCTTTCTCTCTTTCTTTTGCTCTCTTTCTTTCTTTCTCTCTCTCTCTCTCTCTCTCTCTCTCTTTTCTCCCCCTTGAAACTTTGTGGTAGCCACGTTTCTACAATAATGCCCTATTACACTCTGATATCTTTAACTTAAACGTACTTTAATTTACTTATTCTCAAACAGATTTAAAGGGAAGAGTTTTTATTCATGAAAAAAGGCACCCCTCGTTTTTCTAAGTTATTGCTCTAATTTAGTATTACAATAAAACTCAGCGACCCCTAATACTGAGTTATTAAGACATAGATGATAATGAATTAACTTTGATAACCATAGTTCAGTTTCTTTAAATTCTAACCATTCATAATTACGAAGGACATGAAAACCTACTCAGTTTTGTGACTGAAATACAGTGGCTGTGTGTTTAGCACTAAGCTGTGAATGTCATGAATCCTTAGTTTGTAGACATTACAGTAAAAAAGTTCTTACAAAAATTGGTAATGCTGGTTAATAATGAATTAACTAAGGATTAATACTATTTGTTGGGCTCAATATAACGTTGTTTGTAAACATAACTGTCAAGCAATATCTGTAGCAAATTAAAAGATAATACCGACTAAAGGATAGAATAATGCAATCTGGTTATAATATTTCAAGCATGCTGCTCCAGAGAGTCATTCAGTCTTCAATGAAGCTATAACTATGGCTACTGTGGTAGGCACACAGTGCTAGTTTTGTTTGTAAATAGATATACCCTGCAAATTGATTGCACGTGAACATACAGAGCCAATTCGATCTGATCCTAAGCCACTGTACCTCAGCTTCAAGCGGAAAGTTGCTGTATTAACATAATGTCCTTTTAATTATATAATCAAAAGTACTGGTTTTTCATAATATCCTAATTTCCTAACTGGAATCAATCCGGAAACAAAATATTTGCAATAAGTTGAAAATTTGCCTTTAAAAGGTATCGTCAATCTGTTGCATACTAAAGAGGAAATGAATAAAACTTGAGGAAAAAAGCAGATGTGTTATTGTACATTTTAATAGTAAAAAACAGCTTTATCGTGAAAAATAATGCTCCCAGCCATTATTAAGAATGTTGAAGGCAGTTCATTGACAAATTGAACTATTATAAAAGGAAGATAGTGAGATAAAATGTACTTTCGGTAAAACTGGAATTATTGTATTTTTGCCAAACCAAAATATGTCAATCGATTTATTTTTATAAGAAATCGACATCTTCAATAAAAGAGGAACTTTTTACTTTAGCTGGGAAAGAAGATTATTTGATGGAAAAAGATGTATTTTACAGTTTAAGTTAATATTTAAGATGAGAAGGGAATAACATTAAAGGATAAATCAGCTGCATCCTTTTTATCAAGACAAATCTTTTAGCCAGAGTCGCAAAGAATATTAGTTTACCAAGTGCATGAACTTCTTTTTTATTCATTTTAAACAATAGATTTTGATGAGGAGTTAATTAGGTGAACCTAGAAAAAGCATTTAAATCATTTTCAATTGTAATTGCGAATCGAGTAGGAAATCAAACTATCAGTGCATATAATTTTCTAAGTTAATTGTTAAGTAATTTATTAAAATGTAATACAATAGCTAAACACGATATACACTAGTTCGACAGCTAATATCTCTCCCTACTTTAGCTTTAATAAGGAAACTATGCTGATCTATGTTAACTTGCCAAATACACTCAAGCAGAGCCCAGAATCTCGGTAATCTATACTTTCCAATGTATAACATAAATTATATAATGTTAATAAATTATTTAATGACATTAACAAACAATCTATAACATTTCTTTGCCTGGGATGTTTCTAATGATTTTCTTCTATAGAAAATGTATGTAAAGTGAAGTGTTTCTAAAATGTAATTTACCTTAAATAAACCAGTCATTATGTCAAACAAAGCACCCCATCACTCCAGGTTAACAAATCTGGGGCCTTTCCTATCGTTCAGCCTGCATCCAAGGACGGCTCTTTGCCTATCTGTTATCAAAATCGTTAAAAATTATTTTTTAAGAGATTCTTTTTAATTGTAAACTTGTTACTTATCAGTGTAAAGAGATCCTTGCCTCTGAAAAGTAATCGCATATTTAATAGACCTAGTCTAACTTTCTTGAACAGAAAATGAACTCCTTAATAAAAAGTTGCTTAAATTCAATCCATTTCTTTACATTTGCCATTTTGCAATCAAACCTACTGCCAATTAGACTGATTTGTACGGACGACTTTGTTTAATAGCAGTTTATTTGTCCTTGTAGTTAACAATAAAGTGTGCCAATATAAACAAAATACTAACTTGTTGCCATGACAGGATCACAAAAATAAATATATCTTGAATGACAGTGATTTCCTATCATGTGTTGGAGATACTTCACTCCGTCGTGCTCCTTGGAAAATAGCTTATAAGTCGCAAAATCACTCAAAGAAAATTCAGTTTCTTATATTTGCATCTTCATAATAAGTTTTACTTATGACAATCTCCTTTATCTAACTATTTGATCGATTTTACTCCCTTAAATAGCAAAAATGTTAATATAGAAAAGTACTTTAACAATTGTTCTGTATGAACCTTTCATCTCTAATCTTAACAAATATAAAAACACCTTAAAGTTCAACTATTCCCTTGTACGAACCTTTAATCTGTAATTTTAAGAGGTTCTTTTTATAAGAATTTGATCAATTTTACTCCCTTAAATAGCAAAAATGTTAACATAGAAACGTACTTTAACAATTGTTCTACATGAACCTTCTTTCATCTCTAATCTTAACAAGTATAAAAACACCTTAAAGTTCAACCTTCCCCTTGTACAAATCTTTAATCTGTAATTTTTAGAGAGGTTCTTAAATAAAGTAATCCTTTAATAACAGCAAAAGACGACACTGGTTTCGATAACAATAGATAAATGAGCTAGCTTGCCAAATTCTTAATTAGTCACATGCATAGCAAACTATATGCAAACGGTTATGCTGTGTGTTGTGGCATGCAACTAAGTTTAATATTATGTTTTGCTGCCTTATTGCAAATATTATACACCCTGCATTAGAAATGCTTAAACAAAATAGTGACCATCAACTGTCTAAAGCCAGTAAACTCAACAATTTTTAGTAATATTTTGTCATTTAGGCTCAAAAACTTTACCCCGGATTCGTAACACCGTTAAAAAAAATAGTATAATTTCAGTTAAACCTTTTTTGTTCGTTTAAACGTCATTTTCCCCAGTAACTGGGGCTCAGACGCTGCCCCTCATGGGACTTGGATTTGGCAGTGAGGACTTTCTTGGCTGGATGCTCTTCCTGACAAAAGCCAATGGCTTTTTCTTTTGTGAAGTTCCAAAGTTGCCCGCTTGGAGAATCGAACCGAGAACTTCTTGGTTGCGGTGCAGTTGCACTAAACCATGATTAAG
The DNA here is from genome assembly GCA_003991215.1 of Morbakka virulenta. Taxonomy (NCBI): domain Eukaryota; kingdom Metazoa; phylum Cnidaria; class Cubozoa; order Carybdeida; family Carukiidae; genus Morbakka; species Morbakka virulenta. The sequence continues at coordinate 2,537,112 of RDPX01000007.1, read as the reverse complement.
CCACGACACCTCAATTAATTAAAAATACACTAAAGATTTAAATTCTTGTAATCTTTATTTTCTGAACTCAAAAGTGACGTAGCTCTGTATCATGGCTACTCTGATTGACGTATAAACTCTTCAAAGGTTAAAAAAATCATTTAAGGTAAGTCTTATTTTCTAATTGCAAAAATTAAATATTGATGTGGTTGTGTATGTGTTTTTTTCCAAGTTTAAAATCTCGTTCTAAAATCATTTGTAAAAGCTTAATAATTAGTAACATTTTCCTGCAGATGTTATTAGACAATAAAATAACTGAGGGTGCATTCAGCACAATTAGTGTTATAAGTCACTATATACTCTTATATACTCATATATACTCTTTATATATACTCATATAATCTTACTTTGATCATACACCGAAATTTATTATTTTTTTATTTTTTTAGTTTTTGTTTAATTACTTATTTTTGCATTATTATTTTAAATCAAAATACCGGGCCCCATCCAGGGGCTTGAGGAATGTAAAAGTTTAGCAACATAAAGAGAAAATTTATTTGTTAAATAGATTTTGCTTTTCTGAGGAGGTGAGTTGAATTGTCTAGGACGATTTTTCGGATTCTTGTCAAGTGAGTTCTTACGGGGAGTAAGTTTATCCAAATTTTTGGTGATATTTTTGTTAAGAACTTCAAGGGCTCCTATAACTGATGGAGCAATAGTTTTTTACAAAGTTCTACATTCGTTCAGCCTCTCCTTGTATGCCCCTGTACTTATTATGTCGAGCGGTTACACACCATCTAGCGATGAATGGATGAAGAACCCGCCTTCAGTGCCCAGCAACAATCAAGAAAGGTTGAAAGCAACCATATATACTGTAGTATGTCCTTATTATTATGGTGAATGTTACACACAAATGAATTAACATTTGAACTTAATTTCCAAGATATCGTATCACATCTAGTTTACTTAGCTATCAAGCACCTGTCTGATAGCTCTCGCCGTGCCTAGTACAGTTGATTTTTGGATTAACTTAATTGTTGTTGTTACACCTATTTCCTTCAAGAGGCGTTTAAGTCTGCCTATTATTATTATTATTATTATTATTATTATTATTATTATTAATAATAATAATAATAATAATAATAATAATGTTATTATTAATATCGAATGCTTACATACCATCTAGTGGTGGATGGGTGAAAAACCCTCATTCAGCCCCCAGCAACAAGCCAGGTAAGTTGAATGCAGGCACATGTACTTTAGCCACAAGAGTGAGATAAATAGAAAACCAAATCAAAACGGCAACGTCACTTGAACCTTGCAAGTGCCGCCCCACAATTAGTGAGGAAAGGCGCATTGCTCATTGCGCATTATCATACTTATTATTATTATTGTTATTATTATTATTATCATCATCATCATTATTATTGTTGTTGTTATTATTAAGAGCTATGACCCATCATTTTAAAACTTAATCATTTTCTCTCGTCCAGGCCAATTATCCCTAGGAAATGTATTTTCTTGTATAAAACTATTACATTTTGATAGTGAAGTGAAGTAAGAAATTTCTTGATCTTAAATCTTCTGAATTTTTCAATCAGCCTTATTATTGTGGAAACTTCTTGTAGTATAATTTGTTAGTTGCTTTATACATTTGTGTAACATTTCCATTGATGCATTTTCTTATAAAAATTTACCTTCGAAAATATTGCACCTTCAATTCACCGGCAAAAGAAATGCAATTAACAATAAAGAGTTTTTAAGTAGTTATATACTTCTATTCCCCATACCATTTTTACCAATTATTTCAGTTAACTGTAAGGAAGTAACACCTGTAAAATCTAAAACTGTTAATTGCTTTGTTGTAGATGTAGTTGATACACCCGTGGAGGGACTCAGTGATAGAGAACTCAGAAGAATCGGCTTCCGTATCGCCGATGGAAATTGGGCAAAACTTGGTCCTCTGTTGGGGATTGGCGGTATAGACTATGAGCAGCTTCTTGCTACAAATGTAACTGCACAAGAGAAAGTTTTTCGATTGTTAGTAGCGTGGAGGGGATTACATCATCGGACCAGGTCTGAATTATTAGCAGAATTAACTGAAGCATTAGAGCGACAAAAAAGGAAAGATGTAGTGCGATTTTTGAAAGATATAAACCATGGAGCATCAGGTGGGGGTGGAGGATTGAAAAAGAAAATTTTTAATATTGTTAGAACATGAAGTCTAGTTTTATTTTAAACCAATGTAAAATATAATTTACTTTTATGTTAAAAATGGCATTGTTAAGCCAATTGGTAAATCGGAGCATTGAAAAAGTAATGAACCGTAACTCTGAAACAGACAGTTTCTGGAGACACATCTGCCTTATAACTATTCATTTTGAAATACAATTATGATTAGCATTCATTAACATTTGTACATAACAATATATATAAAATACAAGATGACAACGGAGTAATTTGTGTGCTTTGTTGAAACCCGAGTAAAATTTACTGAGTACACTTAAATTGACAAGTCAGAATAACTTCTGAATGTCTCTGTGTACCGCGCAATCGCATTAAGGTCGTGGTAAGCTGGTTGGCTATATTTTTGGACTGCGCTCTGTTTGAACTTGTAAACGTAATAGTGTAGTAGTTTGAATTTATTCTCAGCTTAATAAGTCTGTCTTCTTAAAGACAAAATATTACTAGTTTGAACAACATACCAAATCTTTAATTTCGAGATATATATATATATATATATATATATATATATATATATATATATATATATATATATATATATATAAATATATATAAGAGATTACAGAGACTTACAAAGCAGATGAAAGATAGGTCGCGTAAATAACCGATAGAGAACTGAAACGATATGGTAACATATATAATCCCATAAGCTAGAGGTATTATTATGGTGTTTATCAGCTGAATACTATCGATATAAATGGAAGTCATAATAATTACGTGCTGATTTGTTTGGGTTTTCCCACCTTTCCCCTTTCCAAACCATTTCTTCCCACCAAATTAAACGGAAGTGTATGTGCTTGTTTTTATGTTTCTTAGATATCCTAAGCTATTTTGATTGTACGAATTTGAAATCCACAGACTAAGAAATAATGTCATACTTGATTCGAATTTATGTATAAGTTGTGCTTAGTCTTGATGATGAATTATTTTGTTTATTTAACCATAATCATTATTATTATTCGTTTGAACCTAGAATTAAAATTAGTTTTAAAGACAATAGAATTGAATTAATAACTCTCAAAAAATTATTTAATTTGTAAAATAGGGAACTCGATGCACTTTTGTGCAGTCTATATGTATCATATCTTCTTATGCATGTCGTATCTGCTTTGTTTAAAGAAGCGAAAAATTAGTGACATCCATATTTTAACTGCTTTTTTTCCCTTCCACTTTACTCTCTTTGCAGTTATTTCCTGGCGCATAGGCTCCAAAACGGTGTGATAACAGACAGTAGAGAGCGTAGCAGAATAAAACAGAGGCTTTCTGACGGTTAAATGATAGAAAAGTTTCTGAGAAAATTAAGGCAGACCCCACTACAGATTTGGTTGATACCATTAATGCCAGGTTGCAAATATTGAGGAAGGAGAATACCGGTATTGAAAAGGTGACTAGTTATTTCGTGAAGGAGACTAGTTATTAAGTTAAGGATTCTAAGGCAGATTTTATCTATTAAGCAAATTCTATAAATGTATGAGAAATGTTAAATGGCGTCTGGTCAACTCTAATGGTGGTATTCTAACGGAGCATATCTCTGAGTGTTTTATCACCTTAATCTGTTAATCAACCTCACTCGGTCTTACGTTAAGGATACTTACTATTCCTTGCCTGGACGTAATACGTCAAGTAGCATATCCGATGGAGTTCTGCTTTGCACTCTTGATGTAGTTGGGCTTTATACACTTTAGTGAAACGTATGGAGCTTGGATTGGTTGCACGTATTGTGTTAAAAATGCATTCGAAGCGAGTATATGATAAGTGGAAGAAAAACCTATAATAAAGAATTAGAAGTGGTGACCCTTTTTTTAAAACTGAGTGGTATGGTTTCAGAATCGAGAATAGCCAGCAAGGTGTGTTGACCAAGTACAAATTGGTCAATGAATCAGCAATCAAAAATCGAGTTAATTCAGAAGCGGCTTTTTTGGTTAATTATCTAAGTATATCCACGGCATCTGGGAAAGAAAATGTTAACCTCACTTCCAAGATGCTTTAAAGAAGAGTGCACAAACAGTGAATTTTGGCAACTGATTTATCTATTGAAATCGTAATTTTTATGCTGCCATATAATGATTAGATACTTGGATCAGTCTTACGTAAAGGATTAGGAAACCGATGGCCCATACAGCCAAGGTAGACCCCATTCCTCCTTGGAGGTACAAAGTAGTGATAACCAGTTCCTAAAAGCAATTCAAAATAAAAATGAACCCAAGAAAGATATATCTATCAATGGGGTCGTGGGTAGTAACATAGCTGAAAAAGCAATACAGATTTGTACAATTTACAATTTTAAGGAAGAAACGACAGCAAATGCTCCTCGTCATTGTTTTTTATGCGTTGACCAGGGGCAAATTAAAAAAAAAAATACAAAAACGTGAGCAAAGGAAATAGTTATCAAGTGAAGGTATAGACCAAAAGCTATGGCTTCTACGAGCTATTGTTATTTCTGCAGTGGGGTGAGAGTCCCAGTGTGACAAATAATTTGGAAACAAAAGAAAAGTTTGCTGACTGTCGATATATTCTTGACTAACGTTTATGCTGTACAAAGATAGAGGAATACAACCAGTGCAAGATTTATACCATTTTGGATCAGAACTAAGAGTTCAATAATGAGTAGTATAATTTTGAGGACGAGTTTTCTGAGGCATATTATCACACGGAGATTTCAACAATCCAGGTAAAGAATAGAGGAAGAGTTAAAGATCAATCCTTACCATCTTTTTTCACTTGCTGCAGCCGAAATTCACCAGAAACGACATTTTAGAGGTTGAAAAGTCTATCATATTTTGGGAATTTTCTGTGGAATGTATATGCATAGAGCAGCAGCATATTAAGCGTTAAAAAACCCATCACGTTTTGGATATTTTTAATTGAATGTACCTAGATGTATAGAGTAGACAACGTAATAGAGTTAAAGAATTATATCACGGTTGGGGAATATTTTGTTAACACTACAGCCATCATTTTAAGAGGTGAAACAACATAGGTGGGATATTACGATGACAGAGGTTAAAAATCCATCATGATTTGGGAATTTGCGACAACACACGGAATTTACTAGATAACAAAGAGAAACATGTCAACTTTGCACTGGCAAGAATGTAAAAAGCTGGCTCCTCAGGGAGAATTTTACGAAAGAAACCTGACCTTGTCATCAAGTATTTTCGGATGATTACAACCCTATTCTTTATCCATTTGAAGCGTAGATTGGGTTAAGTCTGGATACATTTAGTAAAGTACACTGAGAAAATTGTCTTGAATCGATTGACACAATAAGAGATTTGGTTCTTTCCAAATTCTTCAGACCTTCGGGTGTGAAACATTGCATACATATATATATATATATATATGTATGCAATGTTTATTTCAAATCCGTCCAAAAATAGCTGAGGAATTGGTTGGAGGATATTGTCTTTGTCCTTTTCACCATTTTACAGTGCGAGATTCTGTGCGATTATGCATTTTAAGAGTTTTGCTGTGAAGTACTACTTTTCATTTACATCACATAAGACCGGAAAATTGACAATTTTAAGTAAATGAAAATGTTATGATTGGTCAGTTTCACTGCACCGTTCAACCGAATTAAATAATCTATTATTATGAACATATGTAGTAATAATCTTGCTGACATGAAGGTCCAGATCCCTCGCTAATGTTATTAGACAGTTCACTTCATAAAAACTCGATCTTTTTATGTAAAGTGTGTATTATAATTATGATTATGATACAATTATGATAAGTGGTACAGTGTAGCTCTACTTCTTACCAATTGATGTTCAAAATAAGTTCCCTTTGATGTACTTCCTCGCTCGGACACTTTCCACGCTTCGGTGTGGAAAACTATTTCCTGGAATTATTGCTTTTAAAAAAATTCTCCAGCTTGAGTCAGATTTTTAAATTGATATCCAAATGGCCAGAGTAAATTTTAGCTGAGAAGATTGATACATTAAGGCGATGTATGTCAGGTGGTGTATTGTTATGATGGTTACAACGGTGCAATAAGTACCGGCTGTAGTTAAACAATAATTTCAGATCAACTGAAAAGATAGGGTTGCGTACACAGTATTTGTATAATGACAACATTCGTAGCCAAACATTCAATAAAATATCTTTTCTTTTCTTCAACTCATTTAGAAATTCAACAGCCTCGACATTATGCAATAAGCAATAACACAGCATGCTTTCGTTAACTGGTTTTCCAGACATTTACCAATATTTTGAAATACGTATGTGGTCTCCATAAAGAATACAACACAATAAATAGAAAAGATCATTTCCTTTTTCTCTGGAACGATGTTAGTACGAAAGTAAAAAAAAACTTATCTTGTGCTTTTATTTCAAAATCTCTGCAAAAAGTATAACTTGTTATTTTAGATAAATTCTAACGTTCATATGCGCCACTATGACAGCTGCCTGGCGTTTTATTTCGGATTTCGAAATTTCAACTTATTTTTCTGTCGTCCTGATGTCCGTCGATGACAAATATACGAGAAGAGGCAACCGAAAAAGACAGTGCTGGAAAATGTGATGGTGCATGAAATAAAAAAGGGAAAGTCGATAAAGTTTTAGTTTGTCAAACTGACTTGTATTCTAGTCAGTACCCTTGAGCCCGCAAGGGCTCTTATGTACGTATGATGTTATGTTACAGCTTCTGCGTGTATCACCACCTTTAACAATATATTCATGAAATACACAACAAAATTCAAAGGGCCCTGCTTCACAAGTCCCAGTCCACTGTGTTTGCTTGTAAATACTAATCGTGAAATCTTCTTGAAGTCTTCCTTCTTCTAAGTTATGGTTTTCGGTAGTTAATCGGAAGCCACAAAATTCTTTCTTTATGAAATGTTCATTTCAATTATTTTTTTAGAGTTTTTTCTTTCCTTTACGTCGAGGTTTTTGGCAAAAAAACCCAACAATTATGGTAACTTTCTATCGCTTGAAAAGTTGTATTGCATTAATTTAACCTCGACAAAGTTTGACTTTCAATGGGAAGCACTTTCGGAAAATGACTAGTTCAAAAGCGGAAATAAAAAAAGAAGTTAATGAAGCAAAGAGAAGATCAAGAAAAGGTTTGTGCGATGCCGAGGGTACACTTTAGGATGAACAAACGGAAGAAAGAGATTTACAGTTGATTCACTCGCAAAGAGCAAGAAATTTAAGGGTTAAACCGTAAGATGATCATTAGAAACACAAAGGGTGAATCTAAAAAGTATAAAAAAGTATCAGACTTACCAAGCATCGCCTCTGGCAATGCTTTAAAAATTTGACAGTGTATGGCTGGGCTGATTTTACCATAGAGACAATTTGATTCTAAAAAATTATGCTAAAAATACGCTACAGGTTTGAAAGGAATGGGAAGCCTACGTGAATATTCAAAAATGTTTGGTAGCATACTTTGAAAATCCTTTTTCTTTAAGAAGCTCGTTACTGTCCTTTATCAACAACGTCTTTGGTTTGTTTAATCCGGCATTTTTCTGGGTTGACATTAAATTTATAGTTACACATAAGTAACGTAATGACAATCATCAAGATGGATAAAAATGGTGCCTTTCCCTCGTAAATCATCTTCTGATGCAGCTAAATACGAAACCAAAGCTAAATTTCTGGCCAAGAAATTGGGAAAAATTCAGACGGTGGTAGAGGCAGTCAAAATTAGCATTGTTTGAAATGCCCGCGATAAACCAGAGAGTTTGCATCGTTGTCTCTGATCCATTGACTGTTCTTGGTTTGTAGTGAGTTCCTTTCCTTTTGGAGGGAGTCCCGCCTTTAAACCCATTCCCTGGTATGCCTGGATCTAGGAAAAAACCTGTAACATCACTGTTGAGGTATTTCTGGACAAATTCCCTTGCATATATCAACTAGAAGAGTTTGTGGAATTATGTTTTTTCACTTGAGAAGTAGGCCCCAAAACATGTTAGATATCGTGCAGTTGCGGAAAACATGGAGTCACGGCATCGCCTCATTGCCACATTACGACATGAAACTCGAAGCTACACTTCTGATAAAAGTAAAGAGAATTATGCAGCATACGATATAAGGTCTAAACGCAAGCTGCTAACACATTAAACTGAGTGAGAAAATTGCTGCGGTAGATAAGCAGTCAAATAAATCACTAATTTTGCCAGACTGCCGTTTTACTATTCAAATTTTCAATTGCCACCTGGGCAACTGTTTGATAAATATTATTATTTACTTAACAAAAAGATAATTAGAAAAACATTACAATAAAACAACGGTATAAGGTAGTCATAAAATTATAAAATGACATATTTCATAAAGTTTATCTACCAGCCGAAACTTCGAATGAACATGCTTAATTCGTAAAAAAATCAAACAGATCGAACTTGAGCATCCTTTCAAGGTTAAAAACTGATTCTATGATATACTTGTATATCACGTATTAAAAAGTGACATTTACTTTACTATGTAAATAAACACTACAAACAATTTCGAATGTCACTAATCCCTAACTGTGCGAAAATGAAACCAATTAGCATTGTTTACAAATGAACATTTAACAGTAAATATTTGATACCACCAAAACTAACAACTCAGACCCCTAAATGAGCTTGACAAGAAAAGTGTAAAGGTAAAACACGCCATCTAAGGTAACAGCGCCTAACCTGCACAGCAGGATTACATTTGTTTACACGTAATTAAACAGACATTCTAAATTCATTTTCGTGAAAGTAGCTCTTAATCCTGGAATACAATAAGATTACTTACTGTAATGAGACTTATTAACAAATAATAACATAAAAACATAGTTTATGGGTTTAATCTGCCATACTTAAATATCTTTCATCTACCATATTAAATTACATAGTAAAGTAAACTCCTTTACTTTGGTTTTACTGTAGTTTTGTCAATACACGATGGTGCTATAGCAACTTTGCAGTAACTAGTTTTTATTTCCGCCTTTTATTTTTCTTATATTTCTGCCACCGGGGAGGGGCAAGACACACCTCCACGCAGCATCGCTGCCAAGACTGCTCCAGCCAAACTGTGTGAAACTGCGAAAACATCTGCACCATTATGGCGCAATATGGGCCTTATCAAAGGGGGCAGAGATGCGTTCAGCATCTTGCAACTGAACACTGAAGGTAAAATTGGACAAACAGATTCGCCCTACTTCCATCGATGTCACAATGAGACAGAAACAGCTGACCACCTCCTGTGATGTGCCAGTTTCATGGGCAGAGACCTCATTGTGTTCGAAGAATTCCATAAGATGCTGATGGAAACGGATGTGTAACGCATACGAAAGAAAGAAAGATTTCTGCCATCAAATGGGTTTCAATTTTGCGCGTCTGTTCAGCGTTACCCCAGATAAGATGGCTGAAATCCTATTAGCTGCTGAAGAAAAGGAATATCTTCACTTAGTAATCCAATTTTTTCTCACCCATTACTACTGGAGATTGGTGGTGCTTTGTTTATCTGTCAGTATGCATTTCAAACACTGTGACAGCATTTCATGTTCATGCAAAATTGTGGCCATTTTTTTATGGTCACATTATACATGCAACGGAGGTTACAAGTCTTAGCAGCGCCCATAACAGTTAGTAAAAAACGAGTAGAATCTTTTGTCGGAATCTGAGAGTTTACATTAAATGATTATGTGTACAAAAATTTTTCGGTACTGCTTTTTTAGTAAGCTTTGATTTTATTCTAAGACTGTGTATGTATGATGTTTTAAGAGCGATAAATTTTGACAACAGTTCTTTCTCATCTTGTTTTTGCTTCACTGGTCAAAGTTTACTTTCTCGTGTGGTTTTACTTTAATGTGTGTTTTAATTTTGTTCTTGCCAGCTTAGCCACTAATACTATATATTTTTCCTGGCAGTTGATATTTTCCTATCACTAATTGCCAAGTCCTGCCTTCTCGACATATGCCGGAGGCGCATCCATGTCTCCACTATCACCAAATGGCACAGCAGTCTAAAAATTAAGGAAAATTTCATGTCAGTTGCCAAAAAAAACCGTACATAGCCACGATAAATTGATATTTCACTAATGGACGTCTGGAGTGTTTAATCAATTGCTTTCACCTCAAGGCAAATTCAATTTAAACGGCCAGTAATCCTCGACATCAACACAGTGGATTAATTAACTAACACTGGTCATCAAACGGTCAAATTTTGTTTTAGATTTGATAGAAAAACAACTCTTTGATTAAAAACTAAGGTATAAAAATCGTTCGAGTACCTGTAATTAAAAACTTTTTGATCTATGGCTTGAAGTACTTCCACTACAAAAAATGATGAACTTCTGACACATCAACTACTTAAAGCCTTGAGAAAATTTAACCCACAGATTTCGGTTAAAATCAAAATGCTGGAAAGGTAAGACTTTCATTAGTTAAAGTTGAATGTAACGAACGTGGCCTCACCAAAGAATAACTCGACAAGATTTAAACAATATATTTCCTTAAAACGTTAAAACCTATATTCCTTTCAAATGGATTAAACGAAGCGATTTTAGTAATTAAAGCTATCTGCTATGCTAGATGAGCTATCCAAGCTGAGTTTTCAGCAGGGATCTTGGACCCTTTTATCCTTTATCCATACAAATGAACACTTAATTTTCCCCAAAAAATTTCAAAGGTCACATATTTAGTTTTTTTAAACAATAACAACGTCATATTTCGGGACCATATCACCATATACAGACTGCCGACCAATTCTAATTCAAAAACGTGGAATACTTACGAAACAATAAAACAGGGCTTTTGGGACGACTTGGATCACACATAATACATATTTCCACCCATGCAGTCCGAAGTATTAATTTGATCTCTAATTTATTTTTTTTTTTAATTATTTACTTATATCAAATGTTGCATCATAAACCTTTCAATACAAAACAACACTGCAGTCAACAGAATACAGTTTCCAAACTCGGTATAGTATTGGTCAAGTTGTTCTAAATATCAAAGCTGTCAAAATAAATGTAAAACATCAAAGATTCTTTTATATGGACATGGTTTAGACAGCGGGATGAAAACATGAAAAATGACCCAACATCTATTTTAAATGGTTCCCAACTAAGCATCTCTAGTATTAAGAACTTCCAATTAAATATATCAAAATACTGATATACCTGTAAGTCATCGCTCTGGATCGGATTAGATAATCCAAGTGGAGTATAAGCCTGATCACTTGCTGCAACTGGTATGGCACATATTTGTCCATTAGGGTTGTAAACCATTACCTAAAAAGGCATATTCAGGCCAATATTTCAATGTTACGACCAGCAACTATATTGAAAAATTGGCAAAGTAACTCTTGTTGAGGTTAAACCTCACCCTTGTACATTTCAAAAAACCTATAAAAATAGTCTTGGTTGTGACACCTTACTACCACTGCCATTTTTATGAATGCAAATGAACGAATCTAATAATAGGAGAAACATCATTAATGCTCCTGGGGGCCTCCCCCAGTTGGAGTCCATTATTGGTACAGCACAGGCCTTGTGACCATCAAGATACTCCTATAACGATTAACGGTTAAGGGATAAAGCAGAGTTTTTACGACGTGTTAATTTAAGGGCAAGCCAGTGAATGAAAATAATATGCCAATAATTGCTTCAGACTGTGAATGTTCTGGGTATGGCTTAAAGCTGAGACTCAATACTGAACAAAGAACTTGTAACCAGACATGGGAAATACCTAAGGAGTGTGTACTTTTTGTTGCGGGACATTTAATTTCTTTTTTCCTTCCTTCAAATAGCACTTTTTCTTTCGCTTTCAATGATGTACTATTATTATTATCATTTCTTGAATCAACCAACTATACAATACGAAAATTCCTTTGCTAAAAAATCAAAACATTTTATGTCAGCAGTCCGGATAATGTCTTGCTAATAAGGGAATCACTTTTCCATTGTAGTTTTTTCCATCTCATTTGCTATTAATTCTAGTTCTTTATCAGTATTGTTACTGAATATTTGTTTCATATTTGCTTTCAGTTCTCTCACCACTCCTTAAAGACATCCAATAACTATTGGAATTACTTCACCTGTACATCTTTTTCCCTCTTCTCACGGTTCAAAATATAATTGCTGGTACCCTTTGCTCTTTTCCTCTCGTCTTGCTTCTTTATTTGTTTCGTTCCGACATGCCATATCAATCAACAAAATCGTTTTTATTACTGTATCTTCTAATGCGAGTCCTGGTCCCCTGACAATACAGTTTGTACCCATTCAATATTTCAGCTCCCAATAAAATTTCTTTCCATCGTTTTTGAGAACTCTTTCCTCTTCCCAATTCAATGTGTACCACTTTGTTTCTTCAAGCAGTAATTCCTTTTTAACACCCCATTTCCCTGTTACCACTTCCAAATAGTTATCGTTTCATCTTACATACATACTGTGATCCTTAAAGGTTTCTCAATCAAAGAGCAGATGTTAAACTGTCTCTCTGTAACCACCCACCCTCCCTCCTCCTTCACACACACACACACACAAACACACACACAGCAGGTAATTGTCATTGCCTACGAATCCCCTGATCTTTTCCCATGCTATTGTTTCTACCATCTGCTCAAGTAATATGAATTTGGATGATATATTTCCAGGATTCGTGTTACATTTCAGCCACCCAAAATTGTCTTTGCCATCTTTTCCATTCTGTATATCTTTCTTCACCAATCATTATACTTTCTTCAGCAAATGTTTCTATCTCATTAACACTTCTTATTGCTTTTTCTGTTTTTTTCTTCAGTGACATCTGTTCCTTTGGGGTTTTGTTCCTCCATGCTGTCATCATTCACTCATAATTTCTCTGTAGCCATGCAGCATGTCATCCTCATTTTGGTTTTGTCATAAACTTCCTTCAAACTTTACAGTCCTCTGGCACCTTTTTTTCTCTCTTAATAAAATTTCTCCTGACAAACCCAGTTTGTCCAATTAACCCTTTTCTATATTAAATACACAGTAAGGCAATCAAGCCTCTTTCTTATTTCTTTATTTACCCTTCTTATGCCTTGTTTTGCATCAATTTTATCTGCTTGCTCACACCCAAGAAACTTGTAGATAAATTTTTTTGTTGGGATCCAGGGCCTCCATTCTTTCCTTGAAAACTGCCAAACCCTTTCCTGGGACTCCTCAAACTTCAAGGACTTTCAGAAGGACCCTTGCTGACTAAAGTAACATAGTTTTCTGCAGTTTGACTATTCTGGTTTTCAACCTGAGTCCTCCTAATCACTTTTTAAAATTTTTGGGTGGCATATCCAAAGCTCCTATGATAATCAGAATCACCTTTACTGGGAGATCCCATACCTTCTTCAATTTCCCTGCCAAGCCTTGTTAAGTCTTAAGATTATTATCAATATTATATAATTATTTATATACTATAATTATTATTATTATTACCACCATCACCATCATCATCATCATCATCATATTACTGTATAACAAAATTTCTAAGTAGAAATGACTGCTCATGGCATTATCTGGGCTTGCAATTATGATGGATATTATTCTAATACAAAAAAATGTGCCCTTTGATATTGTAATTTACTGTAGGATGCTGGTTACATTGATACATTGAGATACATACATATATATATATATGTATATATATACATATATATATGTATATTTAACTACATAAAAAACCCACTGTGCTCTGCAACTATGCATCCTTTGCAATCTTCATGTACATGTGCATGAATTACTGTAAAAGTCAAGTTATTGCACAAGTAGGTTCTTTGAGATTAGTTTTAAATGTTATAAGTTACCAGCAAGGATATATTTTAATGAATGCACTTGAAAATTAATTTGTCTCTTTTGTTGAACAAAACTTATGTCTGGTGGCACATCACTTTACTACAAGTGCTATATTATGGCAGAATACATACTTGAGTAAACTGTGATCATAGCCCTGCCAGCTCTTCACCAAAAACTGTGCAAAGTGACTGATATACTTACGAGTCAATATTTGGTGACTTGCAAAAATAAAAAATAAATGAACAATTTAATAAAGTAACAAATAGAAAAAAAGTAACAAAGACATACCTGGCGGGTCTGCTTAGGATAACAACAGCAACATTTGCATGCAGCTCCACATGAGAATGAGGCAGCAACAATGGAAATTATAAGTTCTATCACTGACAAGCCGATCAGAATGCTGTACACCACAAAGAAAAGTCTCAAACTTGTATATGTTCTGTAACACCCAGTATAGTACTCTCCAGTGTAATAATTACCATCTGGACAGAAGTATCTCTTCTCCCAGCCAAGAATACCATAATATATCAACGAAGCGGATGATAGAATAATATCACATGCTGAACCAATTGAGCAAAAAACATTCAATCCAATATTTACAGCAACCTAAAAAAAACCAATAAAATCTCCATTAAAACATGATAATTCAATTTAACTGCATCAAACTAAAATATGGATAAATATGGATATTTAATAAAAATCCAGTTGTTTGAAAATATGTTCAGTTTCACTTCCAAATGAGAATTGTTTCACTTTTATCAGGTAACAAGAATATGTTCAAATAAATTTTGAATGTTTGCAGAACTTTTTCATCAGAATATTGTGCTGTTAGTTTGACAGATTTTTATCTCCTTTTTATGCAAAACTTTCTCTGGAACAATGCTGTAGAGTTGCACCATTGCTCTTATTACAAAATATCAGTTACAACATAAAGATGGGGCCTTGTTATCCTTCGAAAATAATGAGAATACAAATTATCTAGTAGGTGAGTTTAACTCCATCAAAATGAACATTTTTCTTTAATTCAAATTAATTAAATCACTCACAAAATGCATATCACTAATTAAAAGTTAGCCCTCATTTTAATAATTTACAAAATTTAAGCTCCAAAACAGTTACAAATAAAACAATGTCTTCTTAGATATACCTGGAGACATGATATACAATTGTAAGGTTGCAATTTCCCTATCACCGGGCTGGATATTGGCAACCTCCTCGTGGTCCAGCCTGCAAGTACCAATCTAACTTTGGGAAACTAATGCCAATACCTGAACAACAGAGACAAACTAGACAATCTAACGACATGTCAAAGAAACATGAACCATCTGGTCCAGCTATCCTTCAATTAAATGTAGAAGGCCTTACACGACCAAAATGTGAAGTCATTCAAAAAATCGCCATGGACAATTCAATTTCCGTTATTCTACTGCAAGAAACACATGCCACCAATGACGACAAAATCAAGATATATGGCTTTTCTCTCATTGGTTCAATCAAACACTCTAAGCATGGTATTGCCACTCTTGTACGTAACGACCTTCCTTCTGTTGAAATTGGCCGCAGTAATGTTGATAGTGCAGTTGAATGGCTAACCATATCGATCAATGGAGAAATTACAATAACAAACTACTACAAACCACCTAATTCTCCGTTTGAACCACCACCCCATTATGATCACCCAGCAATATACTCCGGTGATTTCAACTGTCATCATACAACTTGGGGCTATTCTAGAAATAATCCGGATGGGGATGCTCTTTATAATTGGTCCAGCACATTCGATATTAAGTTGCTTTTCGATCATAATCAACCAAAGACGTTTCATTCTGGTGCATGGGACACTTACACGAATCCAGATATTACTTTCTTCACACATGATGTCAACAGCTCTCTGCCTCATCCTGTACACACTGTTTTGGGTAACTTTCCAAAATCTCAGCATCGACCTACAATCATCCATCACCCAGCCTTGATCGAATACACACCAACATCGTCACTACCTAGATGGAATTTCAACAAAGCCGACTGGGATAGATTTAAGAATGCAACTAGAAATATGTGTGACGATCTTCCATCTTTAGAATCTGATTTAAATTTGTGTTACACAACATTCCAGAAGAAACTCTTGAAAATAGCTAAAGATACAATTCCAAGAGGTTTTCGAAAGAACTACATTCCTAAATGGGATACCAAATGCAATGAACTTGCTTTTCAGCATGAAAAAGCTCAGTCTCTTGAGGAAAAGTTGTCTTCAGCTAACCGTCTTATCGATCATCTTAATTCTAAACGGAAAGAACAATGGGCTGCCACTGTCGAGGGCATCAATATGAAACGATCCAGTCGAAAAGCATGGTCAACTATTAACAAACTCACTGGCCGAAAAAACGTCACCCCAAATCCCAGTTTGATTAGTCCAAATGCAATTGCTTCATGTCTTCTAAGCAATGGGAAGTACAAAAACCCTAATCGCCAATTTACAAGAGAAGTAAATCGACAATTGAAAGTAGAATGGAATTCCCCATCAGTAGATCAAAACCTTTGTGTTGAGTTTTCAGATGATGAAATAATATCTGTCATTAAATCACTGAAAGCCGGTAAAGCCCCAGGCACAGACAACCTACACCCTGAGTTCTTTCTTCACATCCATGAGAACTGCATTCAATGGCTACGATCTTTCTTCAATGTCTGTCTGCGTACAAACAAAGTACCCAAAATATGGAAACTTGCAAAAGTGGTTGCTGTGCTTAAACCCAAGAAACCACCAAATGCTGCTAGTAGTTACAGACCAGTAAGTCTGCTTTGTGTTCCCTCTAAGCTTTACGAAAGATTACTTTACAATCGTATACAACCAATCACTGAAACGATCTTACCCAAGGAACAAGCAGGTTTCCGGCCAGGTCGATCTTCCCAGGATCAAGTTGTATTACTTACAGAGGATATTGAATATGCTTTTGACAAGAAACTTAAAGCAGGCGTTGTATTTGTTGACCTTTCTGCAGCCTATGACACTGTGTGGCACCGTGGGCTTACACTGAAACTGTTGAGAACAATACCATCCAAAGAAATGGTTCGTGTCATTATGACCATGATATCACAGCGGCGATTTCATGTACATGTGGGTGCAAAGAAATCACGCTGCCGAACCCTAACTAATGGTGTACCACAAGGTTCAGTCATTGCTCCACTTCTTTTCAACCTGTACACACATGATATACCCACAACTATCAGTAAAAAATACATATATGCTGACGATATAGCCCTTAAGACTTGTCATAAGACGTTTGATGTAATTGAAAGAACATTATCACGAGATATGGATATCATCAGCAAATACTTCAAAAATTGGAGACTCAAACTGAATATCACCAAAACTGTTTCCAGTGTGTTTCATCTTGTTAATCGAAGAGCTGATTATGAACTCAATGTCTCAATATCTGGCATGAGGTTACCTTTTGAGAAAACTCCCAAGTACCTTGGTGTCACACTAGACCGTACTCTCTCATACAAACATCATTTGATTGAAGTCTCTTCTAAAGTTACCAAGCGATGTAACCTACTAAGGCGTATTGCTGGCTGTCGGTGGGGTGCTGATTTCTCGACTTTGAAATCATCTGCTTTAGCCTTGTGTTACTCTGCTGCGGAATATTGTTCTCCTGTTTGGAGCCAAAGCCATCACTGCAATAAAGTTGATGTTGCACTTAATGAATGCTTGAGACTAGTGAGTGGTTGTATAAAATCGACTTCAACTGATGTTCTTCCTATTCTTTGTGGTATTGAGCCTGCCGACTTAAGAAGAGATAAAAATATATTGAATTTATATAATCGTGTGCTATCAGAGGAAAGGCACATTCTTGAAAAATTGGTTGAATATCCACTTACAAACAATAGGTTGAAGAGCAGAGTTCCACTTTCGAATCGCATGCACCTTTTAGCTTCCACCATAAACGATACAGCATCTGTCAAATCTTGGGCTGCTAATGTGTGGAAACAGCGATGGAGTAATACAGACAACCAGCTTTCCCAATTTATTCCTGAACCTACGGTGAAACCTCCAGGACATGACCTGAAGCGTGAACAATGGGTGCTCTTAAATCGATTACGATCTGGATATGGACGATATGCCGATTTCATGCATAGAATTGGTCTAAGGGACAATCCATTTTGTCATTGTGGTGAAATTCAATCCCATCAACACGTATTGATTTGCCAACTGATAGGTATTCGAGGTGATATCAAAACTGTTGATGAGGACTTCCGTTTGTGGCTCAATGACAATGTCTTAGATATTTAGCATTTTTTTTGTTGATCATACGAATATATATATCACCTAGGGTAATACTTACACAATAACAATGTTTGTAACCGAGTACTCTAAATGAAATTTGACAATAAAAACTACTTGAGTTAAATGGTAATTTAATTAGATATTCATAGATCAGGCATGTCAAACTCAAAGTTGCCTCAGGAACATAGGTGTCGTCATGAGGGGTTGTCAGAAGGGCTGCTAAAGTTAACCTTTTTTTCCAATTTAGAAACACACTGGTAAATTCAATTAAAAATGTACCTGTACATTGTAGTTGAACAAAAAAATATAATGAAAGTTTTATTCTTTTAATCAAACAATCATCAAACAACATTGATACATTATCAACTACATCACTCTCAGCATCTAAGAAAATAAAATAAAAATAGAATAGTTGATACCCATACAGGTAAAAGTCTGCCAACAAGCTGAGGAAGAAAGGAAGATCATTTGTGCAGGCCTCAAGCATGCCTACTATGGGCCATATGTGGCCCAAGGGCCACGTGTTTGACATGCTTGTCATAGATGATTTTGTGACAACAAACTCCAGCTAAGTCCTGGAGCCTGTTTCATCTTCTTTCAAATGTTAATCTCAGCTGGTGCCAAGTTATTTATGGGCTCCCAAAGTCAATTCCATATGTGATGGCTCACAGGTATTATGCAAACCTCTGCAACCTGAGCATTAAAAATAGCCATCTGGTGGAATGTAGTTGTTTCATGGTCAAGTGCAGAGCTTTGCAGCCATATGCAGCAAAACTTTGAGAAAATGGCAAATTAAAGCCAAGGGCTAGTAAGAAATTTTACATTCCCATGCCTGGAGGAAGAAATAAACATCAACAAGCCTTGATTTTCTCTTTTCTCTTGTTTCTTGTGTACATCTAAGACCTACTCCTTTGATGCTATGAAAAGATGCAAACAAGCACTAGTTCCTTACCTAAATCGTATGACAAAAGCCACTACATTAAAAAATAGTGGCAATTATTACAATTGACTTCAAAAATGAAATAAGTAGGTGGATGGGATGCAACCATCATTTGCATTATTTCCTTCAATGAGGGTCTTGCTCAGGAACAAGAGAAAATATGAAAAGTTATGATAAACCCCTTCTAAAGCTGAGAAAATTTTCTTCTTAAACTTCATTTGCACATTCCTGGGTAGTATTCAAAGCAATAAAAAGGTTGTCCGTGAATATATAACCCAGCCCCATCATGCCAAGTTTTCTTACACCAAAACCATATACTTTATCTAAGAACCATATATTTCAAAATATATTGACGGGCAGGGTTTAGAAATGATATAAATGAAATAAAGAGAAAGGCTTAGGCTTCACAGAATTGGATTTAAACAAGTACCTATAGCCTTCATTGTCAAACACTCTCATCCACCTCACCAGAGCATTTTTTAAGACTCACATTTTTACTTTACTCAGGTTGTCATTTTGCTTTCACTTTTTGATGATAACACTAACAGAGGCTGGTCATACAAAGGACTTACAGGTCACACAGAACTTGGGGCATACACATTAAACATCAAACAAGATATACAACAATGCAATAGCTACAAATGTTGATATAAGGGGTCAGTTATTTATGTTATCATGAAAGCAGCAATTGAATATATATATTTCCATCACCCATTAGCACCCAAAGGTGATGGGAAACCATAACAAAAATGTGTAATGTTATATTTTATAGAGTAAATGAGATGGTAAAATACTTAGGATCTGACTGTAAATTGTGTAAGTAGACTAGAAAACATGTTATTAAATACTACAAAGGACTAAATCAAGATTACAGACAATAAATGATGAATGCACTGAAAAATAAATAAAACAGACCATTTTCAATTTCATCAATTGGCATGAGAAGCATTGCTTCACTTCTCTAGTACTTTTAGTAATGAACAAAGGTGGGAAATTTACAAGCTTTTTCCCCTGGATGGCATACCAAACAAGTCATTCAATTAGTGTAGGGAATGACTATTTTTGTATACTGGCCAATGCAAGTAATAGGAACAAAATTTGTCCACCGAAAAGACAAAGTCTAAATGAATTATGAGGTGCAATTTACGATCTGGTTGTAATCAGATTTTCTTTTTTTTTGTTACTAAATCAAAATCACTCTATTAATACAATGTAAGCACACTATTTAGAGGCATTACATCCTTATTAAATTGCTCAAAATCACTCTTGTGCTGAGACAATTTTTTACTAATGTCTATCATGGAGTAATTTAATCACCACTGCTCTTAAATCAGGTTAATTACCACAAGTTACAAAAATAACTGGAAGCAATAGGTAAAGGCATTTGTTTATACCCCTTTGTAAGTATCGTTTCAGGTGTAATCTTTGTTTGTGATGAATTTCTCCAAGTTAAATGAGCACAAATGGTAAAAGATGGCTTATCAGCTGACCTGTAAAGTTTGCTAGATCAAAGACTGCTGTGAGAGGATGATAACTGTTGTTCAGCTAGGTAATCAATAATCTAGTTTGTATTTACCAGCACATTTATAATATAGGACTAAAACCATACTTCAATTTTA
Source organism: Morbakka virulenta (assembly GCA_003991215.1). NCBI lineage: Eukaryota > Metazoa > Cnidaria > Cubozoa > Carybdeida > Carukiidae > Morbakka > Morbakka virulenta. The sequence goes on along the minus strand of RDPX01000007.1, from coordinate 2,516,324 downwards.
GTACATCTGTTGCTTAAACTAAATCAAACCGATAAGTTGAAAGCAACAGCTGAAAGCCAATTAAGTCATAAAAATGACACCTTTATCATAACCCTTCTCAAAGAAAATCTACCATTTTGAATTAGGTGACAATATTGGATCATGGTGGCTCACATAAACAACAACAAGTTGATTAAAGGTTATGAGGCCATAAAACAAAATCTTTGGTCTTATCTAATGCCATTTCTGCTTGGTGGTGGTTTTAAACCAACATACCTTTCAATCAAATACTCAACTGGAGCATTGCTTGTGTTTTTCTCTCTTTGTTCTAATGAGTTAATATACATTACTGTAATCTTATTATCTAAAGTTGTATGGAGTTGGTGATAGAATTAAGAACTATCTTGGATTAAGTACTTACTATCCTATTTGTGTCATCCACTCATGGAATTCCTGCATGGTTTATTTTGATTTGATGTTCTGTGCAACTCATACCAGTTTTATGAGTGTGCTGAAGATGGTGCGTGTCCAACAGATCATGTCTCATAATTGTAGTATTCATCAGTTAAGTTTGGAAGGTTACAAGTATATATAGTCCATTTTACAATATCAGTTATTGATAACAATACACTAGGATGCTATGTCTTTCCAACAGATTGTAAGGACACAACATGTTGTTCACTCAGATTGAAAGATACCCCTTCAATAAAAAAACAAAAAGCCATCCAAACAACCAGAAGGGGTATATTTTAAGAAAGGGCAGAAATCTAGCAAAACTTTTAAAACCCATCAAGCCTGTTGTACATTACACTCCCCAGTAGACAAAGTATCTCTGCATAAGTAGATGGCTATCATAACAACAACCAATTTTTAAGGGAAAGGTAAGGTTAGAGGTAAGCAGTAAAAAATTGGATGGATCAATCTTTGTTTCATTGAAGTTGTACTTTATAGAAAAAACTAACTACAACTATTGACATTATACACATACCACAGCATGCTTCTTAATCCTCCAGGCTAGTATGCCAATGATACCAGTAAAAAATATCTGTAATCAAAAGAAAGAAAAATTTAATTCTTTATGGAGGTCAATGACCACTTAATTGAAATTAAAAAACATGTATCCATTTGGTCTCACAATTATCTTTCTAAACTAGATGATTTTTTTTGTTATTATGGTTAGAATATTAGTAATCTGATAGAGAAATTGTATTTAAAATTTTTTCCCAAGGTGTAAACACAAAGAGAGCATTGATTGCATCTTTAGTAAAAAAAGATTGGTTAACACCAAATACATATTATTTTTTAACACCCCTCGTAAATCATCAAAATAAAAAATGAGTACTTCTGATACTCTTTTGGGGCAATACATACATATATTTATTTATTTGTATAATCAGAAGAATATAGCTCCTACATTTTATGTGGTAGAGCACTGTTTCTGATGACCTTTCATATTCATTTGTTAATATATATATATATATATTCGTCCAACACATGCTAGCATGTAAAACGGACGTTAAACCGAATATGATGATGATGATGATATATATATATATATATATAAAATAAGTACACAAGCACAAGAAAAACCATTACAGTTTCATTCATCTTCAAGTTTCTTGCATTGCATTCATCAGGTAATTGTCAAAAAAAATTTCTTGACAGGGACTTTTCAGTTTTGATGATGCGATTTTAATTACCATAGTTGTGAAAATTGACATAATGGGTGAAAGCAGTAAAAGGTAACAAAGGGAAGAAAAATCTATCTTCAGGGTGTTTTGATTAAAGATTATGTAACATTTAAGTCTGACATAACTTTGCTTGGATTCCAGTTGCCAATCAAGTCACAATAAAGCCAGAAAAAATACTTATATAAGTTTCACCAGTATGTATATATTGTAGTTTCAATATTGTGACTCATGGGACTGTGACTCATGGGACTGTGACTCATGGGACAAAGTTTCAAATTTAAATTTCTGCCATAAATGCAAAGACAGTGAGTAAACATTCATTTCTCCTTAGCACCCTTACAAATAACAACAGAACTGGAAGTGAAGTTCTTTTGGTTCTAGTTACTTTTAGGATATACAGAAACTTTTATTTCATAACGTGACTCACGGGACAATATATCTGAGAGTGTTTTAAAACATATTTTAGAAAAGATTGGTAGACTGACTGTTACTTTCTTATTCATAGATTTTCAGAATGGCTTATCATGAGACAAAAATAATTATAAAAATTATTACCAAGTACCTAATTGTGCCTGAAAAAGAACAACAAACCTGTCACACTTTTCAGGAAAAGAATTATCTAAAGCTGTGCCTCGTGGCAGGAACAGTTCCTAAATATCTAACAGAATGTTTTACAATGCAAATTTTGTTAATTCTTACACTTGAGACATCATATGACATTATAAGACACAAACAAACTAATTTCCTTGAATTTCATTTTTAAGGGTACATGTTTACATTACTGTGAAATGGCTGATATATATATATATATACTCTATTTAAATACTCATTTAAACTTCTTGGATATAGGTTATTTAGGATGGGTGCTTATTAGATTATAGATACTTCGAAATTATGGGGCTGTTCATGCCTTGTAAATTTTATTGTTTCAATACATGAATGAGCATTTGACCTAAACTATAACATCATCATCAATCACACCAATAGGACATGCTCTCAGATAAGCAATCTCCAACCTCCATATTCCTAAATGTTCGTATATAGCATGCATGTAATTCTTTCACGATTTTTTGGTCAAGGAAGTGTGGGATGATCTTATGCAAAATTAGTCATGCATGGCAAATTTGGATTTTATTGAACTGGGTGTGATCTGGTACAAAACCCACAAACTCAGTGATTTAAACGCAATATCATATCAAAATGGCATAAAATCTTTCTATAATAATACAACTTTTATTAAATACTGATAAAATTATTTTGAGAAATGTTGGGTAATTTTTGTAAATAAACTAAACAAGTAAAACTTCTATAGTGTGGAATGGAAAAAGTGATGATCCCATGCCAACTTTATGCAAATTCAATGTAAATGTAACCACTCAGTCACTCACACACACTTTCTTGTTCTTCTACTCGTTCTTCTTCTTCTCTCTCTCCCTCTCTTGGTATGAATAAATCAGCATCTAACTTACCAAGGTCCCAACAGCCATGCAAACACCTGGTGAGCAATATTCCAAAATATAATTCAGGCTGCTCTTCTGATTCGCCAGTAATACTACACCAGAAATGAAAATCAATGATCCCAAAATAACATTTAATATGCCAGTAATTCCAATGGGTTTTAAAACCTTTCCATGTCTTTCCCGTGAAGGTAAATTGGGCTGCAAGGCAATAATGGGTTGCACGGTGTTCATGTTGGGTTCACAGTTAACAAATTGGAATTGTGAACTGGCCATTTACAAAATCGTCAACAGTAAACTGGTCAGAATAACAAAATAAATTCTGTTTTTGCCACGAAAAAATGTAGCTGCGTAATATGAAAGCAATCAACTGCGACTAAATATTATGGCTTCCTATTTCTACAGATGTTTAATGTCTCCAAAAGCTTCCTATTTGAAAAGACAAAGTTCAGTAGTAATGACTCATAACATCGCAAAACAAAACTGGAATTTCACTAACGTAGATCCCTCACCAACAACGTCATTCCTCTTTGAATATTGGTTATCCATGGTGTTGAATAGTATTAACTCAGTGCTCTTGATAGAACTGAACGTCATGTCCATGAATATTGATGTTGTTGTATGACCCAGAATGCAGTGTACTGGCGGGCAATCGCCACCTCTGAGTTTGTAAATAAAAAGTGTCGGCCGTTAAAGAACAACGGTTGGGAGTAATATGGAATGTTGTTATGAAACAGAAAAAGTGTTATTCAATTGATGTATTCATTCTGTTACAATTCAATTGACTCTGTTCTTTGTTTGCATTTGTGCACGCATTTATTATATATTCTTTTGCTGTACCAGGTGGCTGACACTGGCAGAAGTCAACCTATCAAAAAAGCACAATAAATGAATCCTCAATTTTCACATTTTGGTAGATTTTTGCCGCATTGAGTAATGTTCCCTGGAAAAGAAACTAAGTACTTTGGAGTTGATTTTTATCTTGCGAGATTTGCCAAAACGTCTGAAATGTCCAGTTTTTCTTTAGCGCACGAGTAAAATGACATGCATAAAATCAGTGTCACTGCGGAAGTCTTCCCTGCGTAAAGCCTCAAGGTCTGGGCAGTCTGTAAGCCAGGTTTCTGTATGTTTAAAATTTTTGTTGCCAATGCATTGTTGTAAGCAGGGGTCCTACGCCAATGGTGTCCAGATGTAGTGGAATTGTTCACTTGTTTAAATTTCTTTTGTGTGCATGTTTAAGAGATCTGACATGGAGATACTGCATGCACATGGAAAAGAACGTCAGGATTGTGTCCCTTTTACAGCACTATGCGTCTTGGATATTTGACACACATATTTATAACAAATGCACGTATGTACACCAAATATCGTGAGCAATAGTGGTGACAACCCCCAAAACAATGCAATTAGTTTTTAGACATGTTGCGCCTGTCAACATGGGTCTTTAAGGTATAGCATTCATCTTTGAGATAGCTCTAGATAATACCAAGGATTGTGTTGCTGTTAAAGCACTGCTGTTCATGATATTTCGCTCGAATATATTCTTGACGGTAAGTTTGGGTTTCACTTTATGACACCCCTGAAATAAAAACAGAACTGTGGTATTTTACTAGAGGGTAGTCGCCATCTTTGACTTTGTAAATAAAACGTGTCTGCCGTTAAAGAACAACTGTTGGGATTACTTTACCCTTCTCCACGTCCATAACATGAAACATGGTTCAGAGTGAGTACTGCAAATTGATTGTTACTAAGAACATTCGTAAACACACTGACAATGGCTACTTTTCGATTTGTGGCACTGGAATCGTTCAACTTCAACTGCCCATCAGAATGGCCTGAATGGAGGGAACGTTTCGCGAGATATCCCCTTGCTTCGAAGCTGGACAAGGAAGGAGGTGCTGTCCAAGTTTCAGCTCTCATTTATTCTATGGGAAAGGAGGCAGATAAGATTCTCATGACATTTGTATTCGAACAGGAAGAAGAAGACGGGGACTCAGATCCCGATTATTTCGATACGGTTCTTGAGAAGTGCATATTTTATACCCCAGAGAAATATTGTCCACGAAAGGGCCAAGTTTCGTTTACGTGTGCAACAGCCAGGGAAGTCGGTGGAAGAATTTGTCAGATCTTTAAACGATTTAGCTGAACATTGCAATTTGCCGATAAAAATGAACAGAGAAGAGACCGTGTTGTGATCGGCATTATTGATAAACATTTTTCTGAAGATTACAGTTAAAATCTGATATAGGCTTATCCATAGCAATTGACATGGTCAGGAACACTGAGTTAGTTAAATCACCGGTGAAAGATTTACAGGGTCATAACTCAGATGCAGTGTGTAAATGAAACCGAGCATTGAACATTTGTACAAAGGAAGCCAATTCAAACAAAACAAAGAACATTATTCACAGGGTAAGACATTATGCAACAAGTGCAACAGATCACATGATGATGGGAATTGTCCAGCAAGAGGCCGCCGATGCCGGGTATGTAACAAAATGAACCATTTTGCTGTTTGCTGTCGTACGAAACACAAGACAGTTTCAGAAATTCAAGGGACTAATAAAATGGGAAAATATCTGATTCCTGTAAGCCTATATCTACTGTAAACAAACCTAATACACAAACTGATTCATTTTTAGGCGCAATGAATTGTGAAATTCATACTGATGATGATGCATGGTGTATGAATTTGAAAATTCGTGGCAAAAATCTACAATTTAAAATAGACACAGGAGCTGACATATCAGTGATAAGTGAAACAGCATACAAATCATTACAATGGAAACCAAGACTGAATAAACACACAGGAATTTTACGTACTCCTGGTGGGGAACCTGTAAAGGAAAATTTGAAGCCGTTACAAAACTGAGAAGTTCTGTATACAAACTTCCTGTCATAGTTATTCCAGGTTCTGGTTGTGGTTTATTGTCCAGAACTGCAGCGTCTGCCATGAACCTAGGGCAAAAAGTGAACACTATAACACAGACCTCAGGTACAGGCTTGATGAAAGGTGATCCAGTCAACATTACATTACGTGACAATGCGAAACCTTATTGTCTAACGACAGCACGTGGAATACCTTTTCCATTGTCACCAAAGGTAAAGGACGAACTCGAAAGGCTTACAAAAGTTACTGAACTTACTGATTGATGCTCACCCATAGTCCCAGTTCACAAGAGGAGTGGACAAGTTCGATTATGTGTGGATTTGAAACGTCTGAACAAAGCAGTAAAGAGATAACATTACATGCTTCCAAATATAGATGACATTAATCCAAAGTTGTCAGGAGCAACAGTCTTTTCTAAACTAGATGCTACAAGTGGTTTTCACCAAATTCCTCTCACAAAAGATAATAAGTGACTTAACGTTTATAAAAACTTTTGGGAATTATTGCTTTACACGCTTACCTTTCGGAATCACATTTGCTCTGGAAATCTTCCAACGGCGTATGACTCAAGCTTTATCAGAACTGGAAGGTGTTCATGTTATCATAGATGACATTATCATTCATGCTAAATCTATGGAGGAACATGATAAGCGATTGGATTTAGTCCTTGAACGCATCATGAAATATGGAATTTCTTTTAATAAGGACAAATGTGAATTTCGCAAGGACAAAATTGAATATTTTGAATATTCCGTTTCTAAGGGAGGCATTCAATCAGGTCCAGGAAGACCAGAGGCAAAAAAGGAACTAAAAGCCCCTACCAACGTTACTGAGTTACGCCGAGTAATAGGAGTGTTTTAATATCTTGATAAATTTGTTCCAAACTTATCCACAATTATGAATCCACTTAGTAATTTGCTTCCATTGGATACAGCAAGGAGTTGGGATTCTCCTCACAAGGAAGCATTCGAAAAAGTGAAAATGCTTATTACTCAAGCACCAACTTTAATATATTATGATCCACCACGCGAAACAGTCATAAGCTCAGACGCCAGTAGCTATGCTATTGGTGGTACGATATATCAAGTCATAGATTAAGAACTGTGACCTTTGGCATTTGTTTCTCGTTCATTAAGTGATTCAGAGAAAAACTATAGGCAGGTCGAGAAAGAATGTTTGCCAGCAGTACGAACATGTGAGAAATTTGATAGGTACATTGCTGGTTTATCATCATTTTGTTTAATCACAGACTACAAGCCTTTAGTTCCTATGATAAGTAGACAGAATCTGAACCGTACACAACTTTGTTGTTAATGTTTTCTAATGCATTTTCTACGTTACAATGCTATTGCTGAATATTCACCAGGAAAGCAGTTGATCGTGCCTGATGCATTGTCGTGAAGTCCTTTAGACATGAACAAAAGCACTACTGAAGAGGACATAACTATGTATGTCTCAAGTATTGTAAATTTACGTCCTTGTACAGACAAGAAACTTGATGAAATTAAACAAGAAACATGTACTGATCCTTTACTACCTCCTGTTGTGAATTTTATCAAGTCAGGTTGGCCCAAGAAACCGCCTTTAATTTATAAAGCATTACAGCCATATTTCAATGTGAGAAAGGAACTTTCGATTCATGACGAAATTGTATTCTTTCGTGACAGACTGTTATTCCAGAGACAATGAGAAGTGAAATTCTGAAGTCTTTTCACGCTGCACATCTCGGAATAAAAAAGGGTTTTGAACGTGCTATATTTAGTGTTTGGTGGCCAAGAATCGACTGTGACATTCATAATCTGATTAAAGAATACATATTTTGTAATGAGCATCGCCTTGAACAGCATTCGGAACCATTAAAAGCTACACCTTTGCCGGATAGAGCATGGAAACGCTTTGGAGCTGATTTATGTGAATGTAATGGGAAACAATTTTTGGTAGCTGTTGACTATTTTTCACGATTTATTGAGATTATTTACTTGGAATCTACTACAAATGAATTTGTTATTGGCAGGTTACAATGTATGTTTGCTCGCTGAGGTGTGCCAGAAGAATCTATAAGTGACAATGGGCCACAATGTGCCTCAAGCAAATTTCATGACTTTACAAAAGATTATGGCATTCATCCTATTTTTAGCAGTCCGCGTTACCCTCAAGTGATTGGAGAAGCGGAAAGCACAGTTAAGATAGACAAGAGAACACTTGGTCAGGATGACATATTTGGAGAGTTAATGGCATATCGAATTACAACTATCTCTGCAACCTTCGGAGTCCTTCGGAGCTTATCACAGGGAGAAGGATGCGCACCAAAGTACCTACAACATCTGAAAATCTAAAGTTTAAGAATTTAGACTTTGACAAAATTCGCAAATGTGATGAAAAGTACAAGCGCAATATGGTGAACAACTTTAATAGATCTGGTGCAAAAGATTTACCACCAGTGAATGTGGCAGATAAAGTGAGGATTAGAACTGATCGTGATAAAACTTGGTCGAATGAGAGAATTGTTGCGACTGAACATAAAGCGAGGTCATATGTTATTGACACAGGAAACAGCTGTTTTAGGAGAAACCGTAAACATATTCAGAAAGTGTCTGAAAAAGTCGACTTTGGCAATGCTTCTCTTGATTCAGAAAAACCTTCAGGAAAGCCAGAAACACGTTCTTCAGTTCCGAACATGCCGAAACAAGAAGTTTCATGTACTGACAATTCTAATAAAAGCGTCCGTACTAGGTCAGAGCGTTGTGTGAGAAAGCCAGTGAAGTTTGGTGACTTTGTTTGAAATTTGATATTGAATTTCATATGTTTGCAGTAACGTTAATTTGGTTGATTATACGTTTCTCTATATCAGAATTTGATGATAGAGTTTCGAGATTTTAGACGTTAAGGTTTGCGTTTCATGACATGTAACATTTTCTCGAGTTTATAATGTCGATAGAAATTAATTGACTTAAGAAAGGGGATGTTTGGGTATTGGTTATACATGGTGTTAAAAAAAATTACCTTGGTGCTATAAATAGAACTGGGCGTCATGTACATGAATATTGATATTGTTATATGACCCAGAATGCAGTGTACTAGCGGGTAGTCGCCATCTTTGGGTTTGCAAATAAAACGTGTTTGCAGTTAAAGAACAACGGTTGGAATTACTTAACCCTTCCTCACGTCCATAACTTAAAACAATTCCTGAATCACTTTATTCGCACCGTCCACAGGAATAGGAAAAAATTGCAAGTGGCTTCACCCAGAATGGGAATTAACATTCATTGCTAAAACCACACGAGGCTGTGCAAAAATCACACCAGCATATTTAAAGATTTCCTCGTTAGAAATGCACGGTTTTAAAATTGAAAATTAAATATTTGAATATGCTAACTCATCTTTTGTGTATCCACCTTAAACAAACTGCAAACATAGATTTTTAAGTTACTGTTCACAAATTGTGTTTTTTCGCATTTTGGAAAAACACAATTGTTTATGACAGATACCAATAACATTCATAAAAATGCCTATACCTTATCACAAGTAATTGAGTAGAATAAATAAACTACCTCGGAATGAATATGAAACAGTCACGTTTCTCTGAACGAAGTCATGCATAGCAAATATCAAAGTAGCTCCTTCGCATTATTCTCCCTCCAGCAGAAAAAATCCACCGAGTAAGGAACATAATAATCTATGACGTCATACACGATTGAAGGTGACAGACGATTGAAACTTACTTACTTACTTATCCCCTTCGAGCCATGGGCGGCTCATAAGGCTTGACAGCATCCTCCGCCATCTCTCTCTGTCTTTGGCTATGTTCCTAACTTCGTTCCATGCTTGTCATCCCAGGTCATTTCTTTCTGCTTCCGCACTCCTCCGCCATGTTGTTCGCGGGCGTCCTCTCTTTCTTTTTTCCCTCTGGTGTCCATGTTAGGGTTACTCTACAGTTATCACTTTGTGGTTTTCTCAGAGTATGTCCAATCCATCTCCATCTCCTACACGTTATGAGCTCTTCTGCTGGATTAGTCTTCGTCCTAAGGTAGAGCTCGGTGTTTGTGATTTTTGTGGGTCAGAAGATACGGAGAATCCTTTTCAGACACTTTCTCTGAAATACTTCCAATCTGGTGACATCATTTCCATTTCATTTCCACATCTCTCCTCCATAGAGTAGCACGGACATCACGTTGCTGTTATATACTCGAATCTTGGTCTTACTGCTGTATTGGTTTGACTTCCAGAGTGGATTAAGCATGGCAAATGCATTTCTTGCTAGACTCGGCCTATGTGTGATATCTTCAGTGGATCCTCCTGTTTTGTTTATTATGGCACCGAGGTATGTGAAGGTGTCCACGTCTTCAACACTTCTGCCCTTGATCTCGATTGGGCGGTTTTCCTTGTGATTAAGTCTCAACACCTTGGTCTTGTCTGTGTTGATTTTGAGACCGACGCTTTTAGCATATTTACATAGCTTTTCAGTTTTTTCTTGCATATGTTGGTCCTTGCTGAATAGGAGGGCGATATCGTCTGCATAGTCTAATTCTTCAAGCTGGGTGGTAAATTTCCATCTTATTCCTGTTTTCTTTACCGTTGTTGCTTTCCTCATGACCCAATCCATAGCAATAATGAAGTAGAAGCCTGACATCACACAGCCTTGTCGAACTCCAGTGCTTACAGAGAGCCACTCTGATGTCTGCCCGTTGTTAATGACGCAACTACTACTTCCTCTGTACATATCCTTTATGATCTCCATGAAGAGATCTGGAACTCTATAAAACTTCAGAATCTTCCAGAGTTTCTCTCTGTCGATGCTATCGAAAGCTTTACGGAAGTCAATAAAGTTAATGTACAGTGATGCTTGCCACTTAATGCACTGTTCGACAATATTTCGAAGTATAAAAATCTGCTCAGCTGTCCCATGTCCTTTTCTATATGCTGCCTGCTCATTTCTCAGCTTTTCTTCTGCTTCTTTCCTGATTCTTTCTAAGACAACTCTGCAGAAGACTTTCCCAAATATGTAGAGCAGGGATCTTCCTCCACTATTGTCGCATTTAATAAGGTCACCTTTCTTTGGTACTTTAGCTATCATTGATTTCTTCCAGTCACTTGGCATATATATGTTCTCTTTCACTTTCTCGAACATGTGTAGTAGTAGTAGTTTCGTATGGCTTTGTTGTTTATATTTCCACTCCAGTTCTTTTGAGCCATTTAAAGTATTCCTGACTGCAGGAATGTATTGTTGTGTATCCGCCAGGGATCTTTGTCATGACCTGTTATGAAAGGCAATATTCATAATGTCACCAAGCCTCTAAGGTGAAGCAGGGTATCTTAGCGGGCTTAGAAAAATTGCTGGGTGGACGCTATCACTCAGTTTTGATTGTGGGATAAAAAGTTTGGTGATACCTGAGGTCATGCAGACCATAAACATTCCAGCAATGGAGTAGTGAAGTGGTGATCTAATTTCCTTGTTAAAAACATGGTGTATATAACTTAAAAATGTACTTTATTTTCTCTGATAGACTCTTGGGGAAAACTGCATCCTTGAAAAACTTTTGTAATTTTGGTTGCATGTGTTCATCCCAAAGTAGTCTGTCAAATTTTGTTAGGTAACAGTCATTTGGCCTGCACTTGATAATAAAACCTGCAGTTTCTTGTAAGCTTGATTTTGTTATTTTCATTTACATAACAATAGACCCTTTGTCAGCAGCTGCTTTTCTTTGGGTAACAGATCTCCACTAATAAAGGCATTTGATGTCAAGAAGCCTGTAATAATGTTTTTTGTTGGGAGATAAACTGAACCATCTGGACTTGCTCCAATGTAAACTGCCTCTGAATCGATAACCAAAGCTCTTTCCATAATACTGATTCTCTATTGTACATAGTTCTAACGGTCCACGTTGTCAGTTTGATTTCCTTTGAAATCCTGTGTGTTTGGGAAAGGACAAAATAAGGGTAAATGGTATGAAAAAAGGTAAGTCAGTTGGAGATGATGGTCTTGCTGTGGAGATGCTTTGAGCTCTGGATGGGTTTGGAATTGACATTGTAACTCAACTGGCAAACAAAATTTATGACACGGGTGACGTCAGGTACCTGGGACAATGAAGTGCAATAGACACAGGACGATCAGCATCAGGAACCAGATTTGTAAGGTAATACTAAGACTAAAATTAAATAGGATTAGAAGGAGAATAAGACCAGAATTTAGTATCCAGCAGTTTGGTTTCATGAAAAGTAAAGGTACAGCAAATTGAATTTTTTTCATTAAGAATGTTAATGGAGAGAGCGTTAGAAATGCAGAAAGAGCTTTACCTGTTATTTGTAGACTATGAAAAGGCATTTGATAGACTGCAACATGAGAAGTTATTTGACATACTTAAGAGATTGGATATTGATGGCAAGAGTTTAAGATTGATCAGAAATTAATACTGGAGACAAAGGACAAATGTGAGAATTGGTGAAATAGAATCAAATTTTCAAACAGTAAAAGTTGGGTACGACAAGTGTGGGTTCTGTCACCGGATTTATTTAGCGAAATAATTATAAAAGAAATCAGTGAGTTGGAAGACATTAAAGTTGAAGTTGAAGGAGTCAATGTTAATATTATCAGATATGCTTGCGATACGGTTCTGATAGAAGATTTGGAGGAAAAGCTGCAAAAACCTGGTAAGTGCCCTAGAACAAGCAACTATTGAGAGAGGGTTAAAAATGAATGAAAAATCGACAGCATTTATGGTGGTTCCAGGAAGGAACCACCTCATATTACTATCTTAGTTAACAACAAGACTGTAAAGCAAACAGAAAATTTCGTCTATCTGGGAAGTCTAGTCACAAGTGGTGGACAAAGTGAGAGTGACATAAAGAAGAAGATCACTTTCTTTAGCAAAGAACTCATTCACAAGAGTGAAATTTGTGAAGTGTTTTATGTGGTCCTTACTGCTCTATGGGTACGAGACGTAGACTATTTGGGAGGATGATGAAAAAAGACTTGAAGCTATGGAGATGTGGTGTTGGAGAAGAATGTTGAAAGTTCCCTGGACAGCAAAAAGAACAAACGAGGAGGCTGAAGATAACAGATGGGCAATGGCCACCGGATCAAATTCTCCGAATAATGACAGACAGAGAGTCTACGTCCAGCGGGATATGGCACCTAGGTAAGGTAAGTTACGTTTGTAATTGTTTATAAGTTCCAATACTTTCCTTTTTATGAAATTTACATTAACCATACACAATAAAGTTTTTTCTATCGTGAAATTTAAGGTTCTGAAACAATTTTTAAAAATCTTGAGTCCAGTCGTTTTGTAGGTTTGGAGACGGTAGTGTTTGTGTTTGAGTTATGAGCTTCTCCCTGATTTTCTCGTTCCTCTCCACTATTGTTTGAAAGCTACATTTTTTGATATGATATGATATGATATGATATGATATAAAAACAGCCGTTGATAGGCCACTACTCCTGTAGCGCATCTTTTGATTAGAATATCTTATCCATCTAACTTTGTGATACCCCAGCGATCTTTTGATTGTAGGCCTATCTGATAACCTTCGTGATTTGGATTAACGTGGTCTTGGGGACATGGGCGGGTGGATGATGTGGCAACTGTAAATGTAGTCCTTGTATAGCTTGTCCACTTTCTTCTTGAAACTGTTAAACGAGTCAACATTCACAGTGGTCTCATCAAGCATATTCCAGGCGTCCACTGCACTGTAGTACTGCCTAAATCCTTCACCAATGTCCCTGGTTTTCTCCCCGGACTTTACGCCTGTCGAGCATGTTTCCTGTAGACACAGTACACCTGCTTTCCTTCTTCTCATCATGTCTGCTATTTCCCAGTCAGAGTACCAATCCTTACTTCGGCTGACCTCGTTTGTCTTCTTCTCACAGCATCGAGGCCATGGTTCCGCTGCGCATCGCTTACGTGGTATGGCCTACCATTATCTGATCTCTTCAATGTTTCCACCATGTTTTGTTGGGGGATGTTTTTACGGACCGGATGCTCTTCCTGACGTCCACCCTCTGTGTTTCTCTGGGTTCGGGACCGGCAAGTGACTCACCTGGCTTCCTGAGCCCCCTATCCACGTTAAATGACATAAAAATTGGGATACAGTAGACTTCCCGTTATTCCAAGCTCCAAGGGGGATAGAATTTTACTTCGAATAACTGAAGATTCGAATAAGTGAAAAAAATATTTTTTGTCCAAAATTTGTTTCTAAACGGTTTTCTGAGGTATTAGACAAAATAGGTGTTTTATTATAGCTTTGCTTTAGTATTTTAAACACTTTCCTTCGTTATTTTCAACACAACAATAATAAGTATTAATGCAACAAGCAGTTACAATACTTTTAAAAAACTAATGTTAACAATCTAAAGTCAATCAAATGCTCATAAAAACTTAAAAAATGAATCTAATTGGGTTTGATTTTTGTTTTCCGTGTAGTGTTTTTCGCAATGTTTTGTAATTGAGTAAAGTTTTCTTCTCATTTCGTCTCCGCCTTTATCAAAATAGGTCCAGCATTCGGTTAATTTAAGGGTATCTTCCATTTCTGACAATGTAGGTTTTTGTGGTGGAATATGGTTTTTTTCGATCTCTTCATCATCGTCGATTTCATCGTTAATAGCATTACTGTCAATGAGGATTGAATCGACTATCTCTTCATCAGTCAGAGTGTATGTTGTGCATGTAGAAATCTCAAAATCTATGCCAACGAATTCATCAACATCGAAGCTTTTATCTACCAAGCCACGTGTTTTAAGTTGTGCAATCTGGAAGTGATTTAAATGGGTCGCCTTCGTCGAGAATACTTGCATTTTGTGTTTCTTCTGAGATGCCTAACTTCGAAAGCAATTAATAACGGTATTTTTAGATACAGCATCCCATGATTTGACCAAAATTTGCATTGCTTCAAGAATGTTTACTTTAGGAAACTCCTTGCCGGCATCGATGTATTTGATTTGACGCTTCACAATGTTAGAACGATAGAATTTCAATGATCTAATAACGCCTTAATCCATTGGCTGAGTCTTCGATGTGGTGTTTGGCGGCAAAAATACCAACTCTACAGCTTTGAGGTTCTCGACTTCTGGGTGTGCAGGGCAGTTATCAACAATAAGAACACTTTTACGGCCTTGATTAAGAAACATAGCGTCAAGTTTTCTAAAGTATTCAGTAAATATTTCAGAGTCCATCAAAGACTTTTTCTGGGCTTTGTAATCACAAGGAAGGCTTTGAACACCTTTAAAACATCGTGGTGTTCTAGACTTGCTAATCACTAACATGGAGAGCTTTTCACCAATTGCATTTCCTGCAGCGAGGCCGGTGAGACGAACTTTGCTAAATTTACCACCTGCACATCGTTGCCCTTTAAGATGAAAGGTGCTTGTTGAAAGCTGCTGATAGAATAAGCCGAACTCATCCGCATTAAAAATGTCTTTTAATTCGTACCTTGAAAGGATTGTTGGTAAATGAGTCTCTTCCCAACTCGCTGTCATTTCAGGTATACAAGACTTTTCTTCTCCTGATATGGTACGATACATGACATTGTTTCTCTTTTTCTATCGATCAAGCCAGCCATCGGACGCTTTGAAATCTGTTATGTCGCATTGCGTGGCAAAATCCAAAGCTTTCTCCCGGAGTATTGGACCGTTGATTGGTACATTTCGTTCACGAGCATTCATAAACCATTTATACACAGCTTTATCGATATTATCGTATTTTCCAGTGCTTAGCTTATGTCTCTTTGCTCCATATTGGCCTGGCGTATTTGCTGATTATATCATTTTTGTTTTTAATCCAGTATGATAATGTGTTTGGTGGGATACCGTACTTTCAGCAATTGCTGTTTTTGTAGTACCTTGTTCTTGGAGTTGTTTAAGAGCAAAATACTTTTCCTTGATGGTCAAGTTTACCTTTTTTCTTGAGCTTGAGGTTGCCATTTTGAAATGGAACTGCTCTTGAAAACGTTTTCCAGTGTTTTGAAAAAAAGAAGTCGCTGCATTGTGATCGAACGAACAGCAATCATTGCAATGCCATAGAGAAGCTGTTGTATTGCCATTCGAACATAAGTAAACAGACAAACAGCATTGCAATTCAAAAGCATTTTCTTTTCTGCCGCAGTCAGCAATCAACAGGGATCTTGTGTCGATGATCATAAATAATGAAGACCCTATTGAGATAATTCTTTTTAAAAACATTGATACTGAGTCGACAGTTATGGGGTGAATCGAAACAAATGGAAACCTGTTATTGGACAAGTTCTTAACACAAGAATGGAGCCTGCTAAAGAACTTGACAAGTACGCTATGGCAGTTGTCAATGACAAGGAGAACAATATAGTGAGTCACTTACCTAAAGGACAAAGTGGAAAATATGCCAAGACTATATTTTACTTTCTAAATCAAACCCGATGAACAGTTGTTCAGTCAAGGTGACAGGAAAGGCTATCAACAAAGGCGACGACAAAGGGATCAGAATCCCACTTCTGTTGCAGTTTTCTGGAGATGAAAAGATGGTGGAATTGCTAGAAAAATTACTTTTTGATTAGTTGTTTTTTTTGAAACAGTTACATTTACGTACGTTTATTTTAAAAATCCATTTTTTGGCCAAACTCTTCGAATAACTGAGAGTTTTGGCTCGCGGGGAATGAAAAACTCTTTGAATAACTGAAGTTCGAATAAGTGGGAGGGATTTATCTTAAAAGGGATTAGAAAATCCACGGGGATTGAAAATTGCTTCGAATAACCGACAATTTCGAGTAAGTGCGGTTCGAATAACATGGAGTCTGCTGAATTCTGAAAGACATCATGATATAGAGGCAAAAACAATATGAAAAAACAGGACGGTTTAACAACACCACCAATACGTAGATTTGGTTTTGTGCAATTACAATGTGTTTTATGATACACAATCTTTAAGTTTTCATGCATTTATATCGCAAGTCCTCTGTAAGAATATCAAATTTATAGAGTTTCGATGCAAGAGTTTAATGGTCCGTAGTAAAGAGAAATAGAATTTTCTGGAGTTTTGAAATATCATCGGGCCAAACCTTGAGTCCTCAGCTTAGACCAGGTTCAAGGTTAATCGAGTTAAGGTTAGCATAAATGCAACCTCGCATTAGCAACTATATTTGTTGTTCTCGTATGAAAAATGGTGTCATTACGAATTTAGCGGAGGCTTGACAGGAAAATCCCTTTAAGTAGCAGCTATGGCTTGCATTAGTTGTATGATATTAGATGACGTCAAAAAGATGAAGCAATCGGGAAACCTGGAAGAAGCTGAGAAAACAATATCTCATTTAATAAACAGCTTGCTTGGCACTGGTACTAATCGTTGTTACAAAGACAGAGAGAAAGTATGCAGGCTTTGCAAACTCGATGTCTTGTATAACGAAAGAGGGCAAATCCATTACTTAATGGTAAATTTTAACGAAGCAATAGATGACTATACTACAGCAATCGACTTAAATCCATTCTACGGTGTAGCATACTATAACAGAGGACAAATACATTACAGAATGGGTAAGATATTTTTGATGATACTAGCTTAGTCATCGGTATAATGGTAACATCAAATTAAACTCACGACCCTTTGACACCTTATCAATGGGTAGAGAACCAAGTAGTCTATTAGTACTGTAAAACTTATTTTATTTTCCTTGAGAAAGTATGGAGAAAGGTAGAGGTAATGATGACAATTGCTGGTCTATATAATGAATCCGGAAAGTGTTTTGCTGTTCACTTTGTTATGATTTAGGTTAGAGGCATATTTTTGGGTAATTGCTTTTCAAACATTTGATGCCAAGAAATAAGTATAGGTGCAAAGTTCTGCTGCTACTGCTATTATTACTACTTCTTCCACTGCTGCTGCTACTACTACTACTACTACTACTACTACTACTACTACTACTACTACTACTACTACTACTACTACTACTACTACTACTACTACTACTACTACTACCACTACTAAAAAGTGCTGGTCCCCCAAAAGTCCACAAAGAATGCAAAGTTCCCAGAATACTGTTTATCATCTAAAGGGGTTCTGATTTGAACTAATGTTGTGGGCATTTTCAAAATATTGCATTTTCCCCACAAGATAAGCCCCCTTTTTTGATGTTGTATATGAAAAGAAAAATTAAGTTAAACCTTGATTTGCCCAACAAATATGAAGCTTGTATTATAAATGCACATCTATTTGAACTATACCCAGGGGCTCTTTCAAAGCTAGGTACCAATCCCAGTTACACAGGTAGGGCACCATAAAGGTATTCATATACAAATTATAATAGTCTGACTTTAAAGAGCTTTAAAGCATGTAGCAATTTTGAATTGTTTAAAATAGTAAGATTAGACTGGTGGGAGATGACACAAACAGCATTTTTCCAAATTTTGGTTAAATGATTAATTTATGGAGCAAATGTTTTTCCACTAAGGAGTGATTACATACTGTAAAATACTAAAAGAATATTTTGTAAAGGCATGGTAAAATGTACAGAAAAATAAAAAATCCCAATTAAAAAAAAATAAACCACATGTTTATTGGTATTCAGAATTTATTTGCAAAAGCCTTTCAAAAACAGCATTGAGTTCATTGTTTACTTTTGTAATTAATATGGTTGTAATTTTCTGGATTATCAGACTCATCATTTTGATATTATTTGCAGTTAGGAAAATTCATAATTTTCTTAAACATTTGGTAAGCCATTTGTGAAAATAAGAAATAGTAATGAACAAAAACCAACTTGAGACACACAAAAACAAACTGTAATGAAACAAGAACTGTTGGTGGTTGGAGAAAAAGGCTCTCTACTAAAGGGCTAACTTAGAGAATGAATATTCTGCTTCAATGTCTGCTTGATAATGTTATTGGCTTGCTTCCTCGGGGTATGACCATCATTTTCTGTGCCCAATCTCATCTTAGGGAGGTACACTGCAACAGGTCTGTGTTGCTGACAGTGTCAGACCAGTGGATGTATAAGGTTATTCTCAGCCACCTGTTGTTACAAGTCTGAACTTTCCCGTTGATGTTGTCCTCCATGTCTCTGCTTCTTACAGTAGGACTGACTCCACATTAAAGTTGAGCAGCCTGATCTTAACTTGACACCAGCTTGGAGCTCCAAATGTTATTCAGCTGTAACTATTATCCACAATGCTTCTTATAATTCTTTCTCTGACATATTGATCTTTTCCACCCACTTCATTGATGTTGCTTCCCAGGTGTGTGAAGGCCTTTAGTTCCTTTAGCTCACTCTCATGTAGTGTAACTGGGTCATTCTTTGTTGTGTTGGTCCTGAAGATCTTGGTCTTCTCATTGTGGATCTTTAACCCATGATATGGTGGCTGCCAGTTCCATTCCCTTGCTCTGCATCTGCCAGTAGCTGGCAAAAAGCAGGGGCAAGTCATCTGTCTCCACCAGTTTCCGTATATCTTGGCTAAGTTGATGTCATCATGGTCCAATTGATCACAAAAAAGAAGAGGGAAGGTGGCAAAAGGACTTCTTTATGATGATATGTAAGGTGGTGATTTGATTGATGCACAATCTGTTCTGGTAAAAGCAAACCTCCTGGTTTCAGATCAGAGTAGGGTATCAGCTTCACCTTAGATTCTTGTGTGTGGAAGCCTGTTGAAGACCTTTCCAGGTACTGACTTAAGTGTGATTCTTCTGTAATTTTTGCAGTTGCTGAGGGCTCCTTTCTTGGGTGGCTTGATGAGGTAGTTATCCTTCCAATTTGCTGGTACTTTTTTCTTCCCTTACCTTTGCAAAGAGTGGGTACAGCATCTTTACAGTGGTTTCTGGGTCTGTCATAAGTGGTTCTGCTGAAATGTCATCCCTACCCCCTGCTACCATACAATTTCTCAGTAGCTTGATGGGTCTTCTAACCCCTTCTCTGGTTGACTGGTCACAATTGATCTACATATTGCTGTCAGCTGTGTCAGTATCTAGGGGTTTTAAAGGTATGGTCTGTTCAGGACCTATTCAAAATGCTCTTCCCATTTATTCTGTAGTATCTGTTTTCATTATGGTGTTTCCTACCTTGTCTTTAACTGGTTGTTTAGCCCATTGTACTTTCCTTAAGGGTTTCTTGGTTGTGTGGGGCAGTTGATTCCTGTTGATACAGGCTGCTGCTCCCACAAAAAAAGACTAGAAAGAAGGAAAGTTATGGCAGAAGAATAACAGTAAATGGAAGGGGAACTGAACAGTGATTTTCAGATGGATATTCAAAGAGATGAAGGGAGAAACATCATTCAGGAATGTCAGCAAATTGAAGAAGACAATAACAGAGGAAAGACATCTTTACATTTTTTATCTTTCTGTCAATGAGGAATTCTGTCCTGGACAATTTGACCCAGAATCTGTAATCACAATGGCAGAAGCTGAATGGACACTGAAAATGTTTCCAAAAATATATCTCCTGGAACAGACAGTGTATAAATTGAATTCATAGTGGCAGCTGGAGAGGATGGATCAAAAGCTTTCATTTTTATTTGTCATTTAATTATATTACTTAATGGAAACAGTCAGTTATTATCCCACTTCACAAAAAGGACACCCACTAACCTGCACAAACAGTATTATTGCACTAATAGTACATGCTTATTAGACTTTTGACAAAAGTCAAATGCACACTAAAACTATACATGAAAAGAAAAATACCAATATAACAAGCAGGGTTTACAAAATGTGGAGGAAAAAGGGAACAGACAGCAAGTATCAGATGGGTGATAGGAAAATCTTGAGAACCCCAGAAAGAAATACAATACTGTTTCATCAATTACAGGAAAGCATTGAATTGTGTAGACAGTGCAGCAATGTGAAATACAAAGAAAATAGGTATCTCTGTGCACTATATTGTACTGGTACAAAATATCTATTCTCAACAGAAGGGAGCAGTTCAACAATATTTACAATAAAAATTAAAAAATTATCACATCAATCTTTGTCCTGTACTGTGAAACAGCACAACCAAGTAGTATTGGAAAAGAAGTTAGACAGGGTTTTATCCCATCATCTAATTTATCTAATCTTCACAGTGAAGCCATTGTAAGCAAGGTTGATCGCAGCATAGAAGTTGGTGTGTGAATTGCTAGAGTTAAAATTAACAATCTGAGATATGTAGAAGACACAACTCTGCTTGCTGAGACAGATATGTCTACTAGTCTCCTGAAGGTACCCAAGTCTCATGTCTGGCTGCAAGTAGCTGTCTGTGTGCAACAGTGGCCACATCCCAGTAAACTGCTTCAGCTGTTGGCTAAACAACACAAGGATAGCCAGTAACTTGTAGCTGGGGATTAAGTGCATGGCTTGAACTGAACTGCATTAAGTCAGGAGTTGGCAGGAGTCTCTAGTTAGACCAATGGCAATGAAGGTGTAATCTACATGCAAATCACAGTATGCTGAGTGTGAATGCAACTTTATTATGAGTGGGTATTTGCCAATGGAAGGCAATTGCAAACCACCACCCTACCTTGCCACGAATAATCACGACAATGCACAGATTAATCTCTGTGGCTAAAAGTATGATTGGGGTTGATGACAATGTAACATTACCCCACTCCTTCAGGGTACTTGTGTTCAACAGGTATGACCAGACCATTAGCCTGCTACTGTCAGAAACAAAACCACTCTACAGATCAGAACACATAATGTAAGCACTTTGTGTCAAGCAAGGAAATTGGCAAATGTGAAATTGGAAATGGAAAGATTAAATAAAATATGCTGGGTTTACATGAGACAAGATGTTCTTGTACAGGATGCTTCAGTATGTAAGGATATAAAGGTATATATTCTGGTGGAGTTAAGCATGACAGAGTTGCCAGGATTCTGGAAAAAGAACTGAGTAGATGTGTTTTAGGATATTGGACCCTTTCAGAAAGAGTGATGCTGATCAAGCTGAAAGGGCAACCATTTGATATTTCTGTCATTCAACTGTATGCACCAATAGCTTACAGCAATAAATAGGACACTGATATGTTCTTTGAACAGCTTGTGGAAGCTACAAGACACTGTAAATCTTGATTTTGTCATGGTGATGGGAAACCTGAATCCAAAGGTAGAAAGTCACAGAATAGGAAATATAGCAGGAAAGCATGATCTAGGAATGCCAAATGAAAAGAGGAGAAAGATGGGTAGACTGGTGCACAGCATATCATCAAGCGATTATGAACACATGCCTCAAACACCCCTGTGAGGATGAAAAAAGCCAGGAGGCATATAAAAAACAAATCAACTATGTGAAAAAACCCAGTTGTTTCAAAAATGCTGTTCAGCAACCAAAATCCTACCCTGGAGCAGACTGTGGGAGCAACCATAATCCTGTTGTATGTACAGTCACATTGAAGGATTAAGGCATACAACCCCAGAAGCAAAACTACAATTGCATCTTTTGCATGAAAACAAGGAGCTTGGAGCAAGATATGCAGCTGTGGTGCAGAACCGGTTTGAAGTATTTGAAAGGAAAGAAGGCAGTAAATGGGAAGTGTGTTAAAAAAAGCAATAGTAGAGACAGGGAAAATATTTGCCCAACCCAAAGGAAAAGAGCAAAAGGAAGCATGGATGAAACCAGAAATTCTGCAAAAGATGGGAGAATTGCCCCAATACAAAACCTTGGACCATGGCATCAGCCATGACTGCAGAAAAGCAAAAAAAAAGCATGGATAAATGAGCTGTGTCGAGAGATTGAAAGCTGCAAAAAATCACATCCCAGCATCATGCAGAAGAAGATTAAGGCATTGGTGGAGTGTTGATGGGAAACTAGGCAAAGGAAGGCCAAGAACCACATACGTTTGAATTATGGCAGGATGGCCCACAAAGAACAAGCTTTAGCTACTGAGGGCAGTGAAAGACAGAAATTTATGGAGAGGCATGATTGCTAATGTTCTGCTAGGGCATGGCACATGAGGAGGGAGTAATATAGCCATTTTGTTGTCTGTTTAGAACTCGCTGCTTCACAAATTATAAAAAGTGTTCATACCTAGTTCTTTCGACTTTTTCATTTTTTTGTTAGGGCGGTTTGCTGAGGCAATATGTGACATGAAGCAAGCTGTTGCAGTTAATGAGAAATTTGAGGATGCCTTGGAAGCACTTAGATGTGCAGAAAAGGAACAATTTTCATAAAGTGTAACAAAATATGCATATTACGTAGTTATACAAGTTAAACCAAAATAGAAGTGTGGCATTGAAGGTGAAAGGATAAAATAGGATCAAATCCTTATGGCTTTACATGAATAGACGGTAATGCAGAGAAAAAGGAAAATAAATACACCTAGGAGGTTTCAGTATTGGCTCACTCAGAACAGAAATGCACATTTAATTGCATTTTATTTTATTGACAGCCAATTTATTGGTATCTTGTTCCCATGCTTCCTGCTGCCCTATATTCATGCATAAACACTTGTCATTAATCTGCCCCCACCTTTGGGTTAGAACATATTTTATGTACATGTCCCATCATTGCAAGAGCATGATGCATTGTAATAATTGAATTTTTATTAGTTTTGTGACTTTTTAATTAGATATTTGTAAATTTAATAGTTTTTTCCTTGGATGGCAAAGCTTTTTTTCTTGCATAAAATTATGTTATTTAGGAATGGTACTTATCAAATTTTATCTTCAAGTGTACCTTTATTTGAAAACAGCAATTTTCAATCCATTAAACCTATACCACATGGTTTACAAGATAAATGAATGCCATGCATTTCTAGACATCATGCTGCTGGACTTTTCCCAGTAATTTTAATTTACCATTTGGTAACAAAGTTCTAGTTATGATTCTGTTAGATATTTTTAGTTTGCCTTTCAAGTGTCATGTGTATCATTGGGGTTCCTCAGGGGTGAAATACTTGGTCACTGTTTTTTAGTTCTTTGGTTCCAGTGATCTTAACTTATGTTGTGTCAATGTTCACCTGATCTGTTCTTTGATATTGTTGCCCCAATTTTTTTATTAGCCTAATGTTCTTATTTACTAAAATCTTACTGATTTAGAACCAAACCTCTTCCAGCATAATCGGTTTTTTTTGTTAACATGCAAGAATACTTCAAAATGGCTACCGAAGGCAACACAGTTTGATACATGTTGCTCTTAAAATTCAGAATAGAATTTTAGCTTAGGAAACTACAAGCTTAATGTTTTAGTGATACTTAGTCCTAATTGTAGAAACACTATGTTAATTATGTTTTCTCTCCTTCCTATTACTATTAACACGATCTTCACTCTGACTCGACTACTACTTGTCTATTTTATGAAACAGTATCACCCTACAGAATAAACATGCTAGTTTTATTTTAAATCCTTCAAGTAAACTGTTTGGATTTTACATTATATTTAGTTTATTCTAGAAGTGCCTTGTTCTACAGTTTTAGACTGGCTATCTTCTTAATGCTATATACGATTGGTCATGTATGTTGTTGTTGTAACAAAGTCATAATAATCAATTTCCTTCCAATCCTGAATCCTTGCGGGCACTGGAACTGGGTATTTCCTCACCATTGTATTTGCAACACAGAAACAGTAAAAGTTAACAAAATACTTTTTCCGTCTGCAAAATGCAATTAAGTCGGTCAAGTGATCTTCATTTGTGACACACCACACACCCCTTTTTGTTTACATGGCTACTTTACTGGAGTACATCATTATGTTACAAATGTTTATCAACCTGATCGAAGCGGCAAATTCTACACATAACTATGGAATTAGACGTCAATTTTCTCCTCAGTGCAACTGTTTGATGACCGGACAAGGTAGAGCTTTGGCTTGCAGCCCAAGTATTTCGTGTTAATTTAAAGGATTGCTATTTAGTAAAATAGGTAGTGGTGGTGGTGTTCAGAGAAAGACTAACCATGAAAAGCTCTCCTGAATGTTTTGACTGCAGGAAAAAATTAAAGACTGACCAGAATACGTAGCTAATGCCAAAAAAATTGTAATTAAACTGTTTGTAAATTTCATCTTAACAAAAATAACTTAGGTGGTTTAATACCAGTTTATATACCGTAGCAAACGATTAGCATTTTTATTCTCTACATTTCACTGGCCACAACTCTATTAACTTACTTTTGCGCATAATTACCTGTTCCGCCAACAAATTGTGTTCTGGAAACTACTTTAAAATATCGTAATTCACAACAATGCATGAGAAGCAGTTAGGTATTAACTACAGTTTCTGATTAGAATTTCGTTTTGTAAATTTTTATTTCGTTAAAAGTACGAACCGTCGGGAAAGTGACAGTTAACTGTTAACACCACACCCTATGTTATCACCGCATAAATATTTTTCTCCAGTCTCTCTTGCCTTCGCTAGGACTCCCAGTAATCTCTTCGGGTTGCCATTTTTTAAAGCGGGTTTGTTTTGCTACTACGTAAAAAACCTGTCTCGCAAAAGATGCGATGGATTAACGGTATTCCACCAAATGGTACACAATAGTCAGGATATGTATTGCTTCCAGTACGTTGGCTGAGAAAATACCCGAATTTCACAGAAGCAGGAACATCATTGTCCGAAAAAGGCATTCTCCAATCAGTATATTGATTTCACACCAACAATCGGCACAAAAAACGACGAGTAACCATCTCCCATATAAAAATCAAATCAAATTGCACTCTTCAAAAATCGTATCAACATGATTCAATTACGTTTTTGTTTGAAAAGCATTGCTCAAAAACTGAAAATGAAATCATTAACTTAATTTTAACATACACATATTAAACCAACTACCAAAATTGTTTTTTAAGCTATCATTTTTGCGCCTTTTGTATTTGTTGCAAAAATAAAAACGGTTGTTTACAGCAGGTACTAGCAGTAGTTATAAAGTTGCCTGTTACCAATCGCAAATAATTCAGCTAAATAAATGAATTAATTTACAGTGCATCGCATGCTGTTAACTTTCCTCAAAAGAAACCAATCATAGGAACAACCAAAATAATTTTTGGACCACTTTTCTCCAAAAACACAAAAAAGAAAAGGTTTTAACTATTTAAATTCGCTCGAGGGGGAGCGTGCATACATTTATTTAAAGCTTCCGTCCAATTTTCTTTTGAAAAACTAATCCCACTAAAATGAAAATTTTTGTCTTTAAAGAGCATACTGTTATACAAGATTAAAAAGCACGCTGGGTAGAAGAGGAGTGGGGTCAACTTTTTTAATAAAAAAAAACTCTGCTGTAAAATTGCTCTTTTTAAAAGATGTGGGACTTCGAATAATTCAAAATCAGTGGGCAAACCAGGCAAAAATACGACAACATGTACAAAATTTGTCCTTTCAGGAAATATTTAACTAGACGTATTATCCCTCCAGTTACCGAGAGCCGAATATGAGAGGTTTTCATCGAAAGTGCATAAGCACAGTTTGGTGAAATTCGTTTTTGTGCAAACTCAACCGCGCATAAATGATAAAAAACCCTATTTTTCCAAGATAATTAAGGTCATTCGTCCTAAAGACTAGCTTAGCTTTCTACCTTCAGATTACTTAGCGTTGTCCTTTGTATTCCCAAATAATCTATTTATATATTTATTCGTTTACCTCCTTTGTGGCAAAATTATAATGTTAACTAGCGAGCTGTTTAACCTTCAAAAGCACCTCTCCCAATCCTCCAAGAACAGCATATTCTGGTAATCAATTCTAAATTATTAGTGTAAGGCCAAAAGAATGTTAAACTTAATCACATTCTATTTAAGATCAAATATATATCCCCATATTACAAGCTCATATATGCCCTTAGAGATACGATGAATAAAAGACAAGGAACATGACAGGAATGCAAAAGAAGAAAGGCTACAATAACGGGAAGGTAACATAGATCTTTTTATGGGAAAGGCAAAGACAAGGTAGGAAGCCAAGTAGTGTAAGAAACCACAAAAACAAGACAGACTTAAAATGGAAGGAATGAACCCACTTTACAGTCAGTGTAAATCACGTCAGGCCACCTCCCTAACCACGGCAACAGTTATATATGACAAACGATCTAAAAGTTTCAACCAAAACTGCAGGCTGGTCACAATAATTGCCCTGGTGGCTCGCTAGCAGGCCTGGCACAAAGCGCAGTTGGGGATTAGGCAACCATCTCACACACAAAAATCTATGTTCTATCCTGCACCTGGGGGTGAGTGTTCATTCAGCCAATTAATGGGGCGCAAGGGGTATTTTTTGAAAGCCATCGTCAAGAAAATTGGTAAGGAAGCAGTTCTTGCTAATACGCATATTTTCATTTATAATCATTGCTATGTACATCTTCTAATTAAGGAGTAATTAAATAATTAAACTTTTGCTATGCTAAGTAATTAATGTTGCTTATGAAACAAAAATTGACTATTTGAATAATAATCTTCCTGGCCGAGGGGTCTAAAGCGCCATACTCAAGGTTGTTAGACCTTCCTCTTATTAGGAGGTTTCTGGTCCACGGACTTTGGGGTGGCTTCGAGTCCTACTTCTGACATTTTATATATATACATATTTACTTGAAAGTATTTTTTATTGATCGAACTTTACATATACAAACTACTGGACCTAATGTTTTAGCTACAAATCGTAAAAAACGTAATCAGCAGTTACAGTTATTTGGCCTGCTGGCGTGCGAAGTGAACATAAATTCTTCTTCAAATATGATTAGTAGCTATCACCCTGCGCAACTCAATGTTTTACTTGGAACTTTAGCAAAGACAGCACAAGTATCACATTTCCAACACCAATTTCTTGATGTTTGAAACAAATAAGCAGTGGAAATGTGGGAGGAAGGGGATCAGATTTGAAGTGGGGTTTTTACACCACTTGCTGGTTGAGAGCAGCATCACAGTTCCAGAAGAGTGCTGTTAAAAAAAAGATGACAGTGGTGAAAAAAGATGATCATGTAAAAAATATGATAGTGGCAGTCGTGGGAGAATGGTAGGTCATATAATGCCATACCAAGTTTTAGCTTGAATTAAATTCTGACAACCTATCTAGCCACATTCATAACACAGCTGGCCCACCTCATCATGGGTAACGGTTACTCATATATCAGACCCAGTAGCAGGCCCTGCGTGGGAGCCAGCAGGAAAACTACCCTCTTGCTTATACCTGATGAATACTATGAGAAACGTACTAGTAGGAGGGTCGTATATTCCTAGTTCATGTTTAATAATTGGAATACTCAGCTCTATTGTTTGATTTGAGTTGACATAACATTTATTGGAGATTCAACTCTATCCCTTACGCTATATTGTTCAGCAATCATATATAGAATACATCACACAAAAAATTCTACCCTCAATTATATGCGACCAAGTGTAGTAATAAATATAAATATGTTTTCACAATAAGACTTACACCTCAGTACATTTAAATAAAAGCAGTATAAACTTTGGTCAATTAAACTTAACTTCAAGTTAAATAACTTTGTGTACTTAAGCTATAACACGTAACTAAGAAGAATAGTTCAATTATTATAACACTGAGTATTTCTTTGCGAGGAAAGTACAGTGGTGTTCGAAAACAGCCAAGTCACGTAAGGTCTGGAAATTAATACTTATCCGCACTTGAAATAAATTGTTTCCCGATTTAACACGTGATCCAACGTTTTCCTGGATCACCACAAAAATTAACGGAAATTAACTTTAATTGCTTTATATTGAAATATCAGACCAATTTTCCAAGAAATATACCTGGACCGCCCACTACTGTCGGCGAAACTTACTGGTCACTATTATTGCTCTGTGTCATATACTCTCCAGTTTACTAGAAGATCGATAGATTTTTAACGTCTCGTCTGGGCTAATGTAACTGTCTCTTTCTTCCGAATTAGAAATATCTGATTCACCAGATACATTACGTTGACACATGCCAGGTATGTAAGTCTCTAGCTTGTCTTCACCCATACGAATGACACGCAAGTTGCTGGAAGCAAATCCAGCGTCATTGGAAACTGGACATTGCACCCCATGAATCTGCCTTTTGGCAGGATAAATGTGACCAAAAGCACGGTTGTATTCACTTGCACTCGTCAGTGATAATTGTTGACTACCCCTGCGCATTATTCTTGCACCATTCGAGGATGTTGTTAAAATTGATTCCACACTCAACAGCGTTCCACGTCTCCCCTCACGTGGTCGTATGACAACTGGTGTAAAAGGCTCCCCTTTTACACGACAAGCGACTTTTTCACCCATAATTTTTGACTTTAACGTCGAATTAAAGTCATTTGTTATACCAGATATGAACGATGCCATTCTCATTGGTAGACTCGAGTGACTTTGAAAAGATCTTACTGATGATACGGACACGCGACGATGTACCTGAGATGCTGGTAGTAATATTGCGGCTGAAGGAACACTTTGTCTAACCAGGGGCCTGTAAACAACAGAAAATTACACAGATTACACTGAAATGCACTAAGCAAAAATACCAAACAGAATGACGTACTGGAATCTAATAAATTTGAGATTTTACTTCCAACACAAACTTGGTTGCAAGGTGGTGGTCTAAAGGCAATTTCAAAAGAAATGTAAAATGTAACTCAATAAATGCTTTTTCTTTTCTTTCGCTTTTTTAGCTGAGATGTTACTTCAAAAAGCTACTAACTACAGACCTGATAACGATACGGTAAATCAACATTTTCTGCCACTTCAATTTTTTTAAAAATTTATTTTAGTAATAAATATACCTTTACTTGCAGGGTGAGAACACAAAACCAGTGTGATATAACAAGGAATGGAAACAGTTAAAGCCTAAAACAAAGCAACAAACCCCAACAAAATAAAAAAGTCTTAATAGTATCATGAAGCCATCATTTTAACTGTTCTACAGACTCCTTAACCCTTCAAATTCCATAATTCCTTTTGTACTGAAAGCCATTTTACTCAACCCATTTCTTCTCAAACACAGTATTACACAACAGGCTTAAGTTAGTTGAAGTGTGCTTTTTCCTCTTTTTCTCTGATATAGCTGTTCAAAATGGGTAAATCCTTTCATCGTTTCCCCTCAACATTGCTTTGTCAAGGTAAAACTAAATGGTGTCAGTGGTCGTAGTGGTGTCATCTCGTAGCCCCACTGCGTGACAGACTAAAAACGTAGTCGATAAAATCGCGCCATGTAGACTCTCAGTAAAAAAGTTTAGGGAATGTGTGTCAAAGTTCGGCAGGACGATGATGTCTCACTCACAATATAGCCCCTATTTGGCACTGTCCGACTACCACTTGTTCGGGCCTCTGAAAGGCGCATTACCTAGCAGTGTTTTCCTGACAACAATGTCGCCGTCGACGCAGTGAAAGTATGGGCCACCTTGGCGGGCATTGATTTTCATGAGCCAGGCATCAAGGCCCTTGCTTATCGCTGACGAAATTAGATTGAATATAGTAATGACTATGCGAAAAAATAATTTAAGGCAGAAAATTCTCTCTCCTTTGAATGATGTCTTGTAGTTCTCCAGCTTTTTGTGTTAAAAATAACAGGCTTTAGTTTTTGAATGAACCTCGTACAATATGATGTAATATAATATGAGATGGGAGAGGG
Source organism: Morbakka virulenta (assembly GCA_003991215.1). Classification (NCBI taxonomy): domain Eukaryota; kingdom Metazoa; phylum Cnidaria; class Cubozoa; order Carybdeida; family Carukiidae; genus Morbakka; species Morbakka virulenta. Next base: position 2,485,856 of record RDPX01000007.1, on the reverse strand, counting down.
TCGGTCACCTTCATACATCTATACACATATACAAAAATATATTCACTACATAGGAAGCCTTTCAAGTTCTTCACCTGACGGATGCTAAAAATTTATAACGAATAGCTCAGCTAACAGCTCCGGTGAAACAAATAGGTATACACTAAACTGGAAAACTCGACTAAATTATTCAAATCAATGCAAAGAAAAAGTGGCTTAGTATACATAAGTAGTATAGATCGGTAAAAATAACCTCCTGCATACTTATATTTGCTGTACTTTCAATTGTTAAACACTGCTTATTTCCGATACTAATAAGTGCATTAAATTGAAGAACTGTATACCAATACTCTGTATTTCCTCCAATAACCCTCGAAGGGTTACTACGTTTTGTCTAAATATGCCCTGGATAATTGGGGCGGGTTACAAAAGGGAAGTTTATTAACTCCCATTTCCCGAATATTACTGTGGACTTATTAAAACCCGTTCTTTTCTCCTAAAGAAACCCTGTGGCACAATTTAGCCCGGCGGTATCGGAAGATTTAAGGTACAAATGTATCTATGAATGTATGTATGTATGTATGTATGTATGTATGTATGTATGTATATATGTATGTATGTATGTATGTATGTGTGTATGTATGTGTGTATGTATGTATGTATGTATGTATGATTGTGCTCAAGGACTGGTGTGGACATGTGTTAAAAGCACATAAATATCTTAGCGGAATACAGAGCTCCTCCCAGTTAAATCAACATCACGTGCACGTCCTGAGCACTGCTTCACTAACGGGGCTCTGGTGGTCGTCGAGTGTTCAGCGGCGTAGATCTGAACCTCCACTGCCCTGTGGATTAGGTTCTTTAACCAAAGGCTAAGGGTGAGGTAACTTAGGACCTCTCAGGTGAGGCACGCATGACACACCGGAGTATGCTCTGGTGCCCAGCAACCAAAGCCCCAACCATTGGTCAAATGGCATAGGGGTTAGAATGAGCTTCTGTAAACCGTGGTCAGGGTAGCCATTCTAGAAGACGCCACCTCTGATATCAAAGGCAAGGAAGGTGTAATGTAACAATTTCAGACAGTATCTCTCCTAGGTATGTACCGTTCTAGCAGGTTGATGTCATTTCGCCTTCTTTGTTGTAGCCGGGAGAGGTACAAACGTCATGATACTAAAACCTGCAGACAAAGCAGTTTGTTGGCCATCTTGCTATTGCCTGTCGCCCGCTATATGGCTGCTGAGTCTTGGAGAGTGGTATTGGGGTTGTACACGCCCATGTTACTAAAATCCCTTGACGTAGAAATGTCTCGACTTGTTATTGAGATTGTCATTCTATTTACTGAAAGTCCTGTGGCAATGGACGAGTGATGACGTGTGCACAGCACAGCTCACAGGCACAAATCTGCACATAGGCGACGGGGAATCTTATCTTAACATCGTTGTTGTGTTTAGCTGTGACAGGGGCATACTCCGGTGGAGGTTCTTGTGACTGAGCAGCCCTTTTTAGGGATAGGACTGCTCACCCTAATCCTTGGGAAGGTGCTAGAAAAGATACATCAAACATTGCCTGTCAAATCAATACTGGTTGGCAGCCTGCGGCTAACGGTGGTTAATTTTCGCAGGACGACAAAACATGAAAGAAACACTAAAACATTTGCAAAAGATCGAGTGAAACTTAAGTGTTTGCTCTTGAAACGTAAGGACCTTATTGGACCAAAAAGTATTTAATTGACCAGAAAGAAGAACAGCTCTTGTGATGAAAGAACTTGAAAGACTGAACATTGATATTGCAGCTCTGTCGGAGACTCGTCTCTCTGGTGAAGATCAGCTAACTGAAATTACATCTGGTTTCACACTATTCTGGGTTGGCCATCAGAAAAATGACCGTCGTGATGGTTGTGTAGGTTTTGCAGTCAGAACAACCTTGTTAGAACGTGTAGAGTGCCCCTGCTGCATTTTTAACCCCATAATGAAACTTCGAATTCCTCTCACTTGTGACAGATATGCAACCTTTTTCTCAGTTTATGCTCCAACAATACAAGCTAGTGAAGAAGCCATTATGACCCTTTTTTATGAGGATCTGGATAATGCTTGAAAGAACATTATCATGAGATATGGATATCATCAGCAAACACCCCAAAATTTTGAGACTCAAAGTGAATATCACCAAAGCTGTTTCCAGCGTGTTTCATCTTGCTAATCGAAGTACTGATTATGAACTCAATGTCTCAATATCTGGTATGAGGTTACCCTTCGAGAAAACTCCCAAGTACCTTGGTGTCACACTACACCGTACTCTCTCATACAAACATCGTTTGATAGAAGTCTCTTCTAAAGTTACCAAGCGATGTAGCCTACTAAGGCGTATTGCTGGCAATCGGTGGGGGTGCTGATTTCTCGACTTTGAGATCATCTGCTTTGGCCTTGTGTTACTCTGCTGCTGAATGTTTTCTCCTGTTTGGAGCTAAAGCCATCACTGCAATAAAGTTAATGTTGCACTTAATGAATGCTTGAGACTAGTGAATGGTTGTATAAAATCGACTTTAACTGATGTTCTTCCTATTCTTTGTGGTATCGAACCTGCCGACTTAAGAAGAGATAAAAATATATTGAATTTATATAATCGTGTGCTGTCAGAGGAAGNGAAGTCTCTTCTAAAGTTACCAAGCGATGTAGCCTACTAAGGCGTATTGCTGGCAATCGGTGGGGGTGCTGATTTCTCGACTTTGAGATCATCTGCTTTGGCCTTGTGTTACTCTGCTGCTGAATGTTTTCTCCTGTTTGGAGCTAAAGCCATCACTGCAATAAAGTTAATGTTGCACTTAATGAATGCTTGAGACTAGTGAATGGTTGTATAAAATCGACTTTAACTGATGTTCTTCCTATTCTTTGTGGTATCGAACCTGCCGACTTAAGAAGAGATAAAAATATATTGAATTTATATAATCGTGTGCTGTCAGAGGAAGGGCACATTCTTGAAAAATTGGTTGCATATCCACTTACAAATAATAGGTTGAAGAGCAGAGTTCCACTTTCGAATCGCATGCACCTTTTAGCTTCCACCATAAACGATATAGCATCTGCCAAATTTTGGACTGCTGATGTGTGGCAACAGCGATGGACAAATACAGACAATCAGCTTTCCCACCTACGGTAAAACCTCCAGGACATGACCTGAAGCGTGAACAATGGGTGCTGTTAAATCGATTACGATCTGGATATGGACGATATGCCGATTTTATGCATAGAATTGGTCTTAGGGACAATTTATTTTGTCGTGGTGAAATTCGATCCCATCAACACGTATTGATGTGCCAACTGATAGGTATTCGAGGTGATATCAAAATGCTGATAAAGACTTTTGTTTGTGGCTCAGTGACAATGTCCTAGATATTTAGCTTTCTTTTTGTTGATCCTACGCATATATACATGCGTAATGCTGCCAGTTTTTTTCCAGCTGATGAGAAACTTGCTATTCTGGGTGATTTCAATGCTCGAGTCGGTAGTGATTTTGAAACTTGGGATGCCCTTGGTCGCCATGGCATTGGCAAAATGAATTCAAATGGCTTGAGGCTTCTTCACTTCTGTTCCGAGCTCAATTTCGTCACAGGTAATACACTTTTTTAACAGCAAGTTAGGCACAAGGCTACGTGGACTCACCCGAAATCAAAACATGGACATATGATCGACACTATTATCACCGGGAGGCGTGACCGTTGTAATGTGTGTAATTTACGTGTGATGAGGAGTGTGGAATGTGACACCGATCATAAAATGGTTCGCGGGAAGTTTAAACTGTATATCCGTAAAAAAGGTTTTGATAAATGGGGTGAAGCTGCCAAAGCGCATCGACGTTGCCAAACTTAAAGACCTGGGTGTGTGCAAAACATTGAAAGACAAACTTGATGAGATTAAATTTGATGGAACGTAGAAGAAATTTAAGAACCAACTGTATTCAGTGGGAGCAAAATTTCTTGGCTTTAGAAAAAAGAAGCACAAGGACTGGTTTGATGACAATGACCACAAAGTCAAGTAGCTACTAAAAGTAAAAGAAAGATGTATGAAATGGTCCTTAAAGATACCAACTTAGTTCATCCTGAAACAGAGACGGCCTTCAAAGAACACAAAGCAGCATTGCAACGCGACCTTAGAAGAATGAAGAATAATGGTGGTCACAGACTTCTTCAGAAATTCAAAGAGCATATGATGCTAAGGACATTGAGCTGTTTTACGGTCTATTGCGCGAAGTATTTGGCCCTCCAAAATCTTGCGCGGTTCCCCTAAAGTCAAAAGACAACAGGAACATTACTAAGACCTGGCATGGCACCAACGTATTCAGGGATTGGATAAATGGTACCTTAGTGTCTCTGCTTAACGGGAAAGGAGAGAAGGGTGTATGTGATCACTGTCGGGGTATTACACTCCTGGAAGCTCTGGAGAAAGACTGCTGTTAAACAGGCTAATGGAAGATATCTGTCCGACAACCATTCCTGAATCGCAGAGTGGCTTTGGACATGGCAGAGGTACCATTGACATGATACTTACAGCAGTTCAGCTCCAAGAGAAATGCATTGAGCAGCAGATGCCGCTGTGTCAAACCTTTGTTGATTTAACGAAAGCTTTCGATACTGTGAACGGCCATGCTTTGTGAATAATACTTGGGAAAGTAGGGTGTCCACCGGTCTTTGTGAGCATGTTCAAGCAGTTGCATTAGGGCATAAAAGCTCGTGTTCTTTTCAATGGAGAACTGTCTGAGGGGATTCCGATTGATAACGGTGTTAACCAAGGGGACATTCCAGCACCAACACTTTTCCCATATTCTTTGCTGTAATGCTTTTACATGTATTCCATAAATGTGATATAGGTGTTCTTTTGGAATTTAAAACTACTGGAAGTGCTTTTAATTTGAGAAGGTTTAACTTTCAGTCAAAAGTCTGTCATAGTCTAGTCAGAAAACTTCTATAAGCTGATGACGTTAACTTTCTTGCTTGTTCTGCTGAAAACATGCAACTCATAAAAGATCGTTTTTCCGCCTCAAGCACTGTGTTTGGTCATAAAATTAGTCTGAAGAAGACAAAATTCATGTACACACCAGCACCTGGTGAACCATATATTGTACCAAATACCCGTGTCTATGGCAGTTCATTAAGTGTGGTAGACACCTTTGTGTATTTTGGAAGCACCCTGTTAAGAGATGGTTCCCTTGATGCAAAAATACACCAGAGGATACAGAAAGCTCTGTTGCCTTTGGAATCCTAGAAAAACTAGTTTGGACAGATCGCGGAATCACCTTGAAAACCAGGCTCTGCGTGTACAAGGCTGGCATTTTGACAGCTCTTTTGTATTTTTGTGAGACATGGACTGTACATCGAAGACATCTCAAAATACTTGAGCACTTTCATCATTAAGGTTTGAGACGCATACTCAATATCACGTGACAAAGCCAAACACCTGATAGTGAAGTTGGTGTCAGAGCAGGATACACAATTATCGAGTGAATGATCATCGCCAATCATATGCGCTGGGCAGGTCATATGGTTCGTATGAAAGACGATACACTCCCTAAGCAACTGTTTTATGAGCAACTCGAGATTGGAAAGCGACCACAGCACAAACACAAAAGAAGGTACAAAGACTGTATCAAAGAAAACCTAAAAAAACTAGGAATAGACCTTAAAAACTGGCAAAGGCTAGTCTTGGAAAGAGCGACTTGGAGAAGGCACGTGAAGGCAGGTTGTGCATTGTTTGAAAATAGTCGCCTGGAGCATGAAAGGTCAAAGCGTATACTGCGCAAAGGCTGGGAGAACAACCTCTACGAAGGCACAAAGACCTGGAAGTGTGACACGGTTTGCAAATCAGCGCCAGCTCTCAAAAGACACATGGCTGTACACAGACACCAACGTCCACAAAATGATACCATCAACCCAGTGGAAGCTTCTTCTTTCATCTGTCACCTGTGTTTCAAGCATTGTAGATCAGAAGGTGGTTTCGAAAGTCACCTGCGAGGTCATGCAAGGAAAGACAGAAATTTTACTGACAACAGCTGAAGTCATAGACGCCAATCATCTGTCAAGATGGAGCAATCACCATGTATGTATGTATGTATGTATGTATGTATGTATGCATGCATGTATGTATGTATGTATGTATGTATGTATATGTATATGTGTATGTATATATATATTTATATATATGAGTGTGTGTATATATACTGATTGATATCCTTTTTTCAAAATAGAGTAGTCCATACACAAACAAGTAGAGCAATACAATAAATATAGACTTAAGAAAAAAAAGCACTATTCTGTTTTGTTTATTTAATAAAAAACATCAAAGAAGCATATCGGAATCTTCATTAATTTTCAATTGAAAAATTTCATTGTCACTTGCAACTTCATCAGTCAAAAGTTTATGAACTGTTGCCAACGGTCTCAAAAACTACAGAATATTAAATTCGAAAACAGGACACAGGTTATAAATTGATGTTACTGGACAGTATAAAGGAAAGAAAAGTAAACTTGTCCATAATTACTCTAGGGCCAGTTATGTCCGTAGGGGTGACTAGAATAAAGTCTTGTAACCTATTTATCCTATGCATGCTCAAAAGCAGCAAAAACACCTTTAATGTTCTTTTCCGATACATATTCTTTGGGATCTTTCTCAAAAGTACGATCTTTTTTATTGAAGTGTCGTACGAACTCATAGGTAATGTTCCAATTTCAAATGTCTGGTCTGTGAGGGTTCATGTAACTAACGGGTACTAAATTCTACATACATCTATCTGTGTCGCGTGTATTTAACTGCATAAATTATGTTAGATGAAGAGCAATTTCCTCTTGTGTAAAACAATCTTGTAAAACAATTTTGTTCGTTTCACTAATACCGCTCTGGCAGAGATGTCAATGTACTATAAAAGTACCCATTTCAAGCCTGACCACAGCAAAACACAACTCTGCATCTTCCATTTGAAGAACAGGCAAGCTCCATGACAGCTAAATGTTTCCTGGAAGGCCAACAAGTTCAAAATGACCCGAACCAAGTCTACTTGGACGTGACCCTTCACAGAACGCTGTTTTTCAAACAGCATGTGACCAAGGTCAGAGGGAAGGTGGAAACAAGGAACAACCAGCTAAGCAAACTCGTCAACAGCAAATTGGGTGCAGATCCCAAAACGGTCCGTACAACTGCTCTTGGTCTTTGCTTTTCAGCCGCAGCGTATGCCAGTTCTACCTGGTCAAGATCTTGCCATGCCCGAAAAATTGACCCAACCCCAAATGACACATGCAAGATAGTGACTGGATGCCCAAAGACCACACCTATCCCCTGTCTATACACTTGCAGGCATTGCACCACCTGATACCCGAAGAAAGGTACAAGGCCGCAATCAGCGAAATAAAAACAGTAGCCTGATCCTTAGCACCCCCTTCCCCCCATCATCAAGCTACTCGAAAAAGACTATCATCCAGGAGCAGCTTTATGGGCTGCACTCAGTCACTTACAATATCTGTGGCTGCAGCCATGCATGAGGATTGAAACCTTGGATGGAATGAAAATAATATGTCCATGGCCGAAGCCAGCCGAGATATTATCCCATCATAAGAACTTGCCACCGGAAACGAATTAAGCTGGCCAATAAAACTCTCAACCGACTGCGAGTCAAGCAAGGAAGATGCAAAACATTCCTTACAAGCTGGGAGATCAGTTCCACCCACCTGTGTGAATGTGGAAACCTGCAGACAATGGAGCACCTTCTCTCCTGCAGTAAAGCTCTGAACTGCAGGTTTGCGACCTTGCTGAACCAATTGAACCAATAGAAGCCGCTGTTAAATGTGCCACCTATTGGAGCTCCCAAATCTTATAACTGATGAAAGTCGGGAGACTAGAAGAAGAAGAAAACTAATGACATTACATGTCTATGTATTGTAATGATAACAAGTATCACAACTCATAATATAACAAGAGCCAAGTACATGACAGCCTTGAAAAATTCGCAAAGCAATCAAAGGACTTAAAAAAACACACGTGGTAGTGATGACATTCCGGGTGAATTAAAGAAACGGACTGGCGATGATGTAATGGTAAAACAAATGTTATGATACGGGAAAGCAAAAAATTGCCAGATCATTGGTGCAAAACTATAGAAATCTAAGAGAGCAATCACAGCACAATCAGGCTTTTTAATCATGCCAGCAAAATTCTGCTAAACATCATAAATACACGTAACAAAAAATAAAACAAAAATACCAGAAGAACAAGTTTCTGCAAATATATAAGCAACGGAATAATAGAAAAAGGTTGAAATAATCGTATGCCACTATATTTGTGTTTCATTGGTTACGCTAGGACCTGTATTTCTGTTTCATACATTCATCTCCAGAGTATCATGATTAAGACAAGTTTTTAACACAACATAGTTGAGTTACTGCTGAGCTTCTATTCTATTCGAAAGACAAATTAGTAGTAAAGACAACCAGAGGGAAAACTGAATGGTTTAGCAAGACTTGAGCTTTATCTTATCACCACAACTTTCTTAACGTAAATACAGAGACTGATGAAAGCTCTACAAAATGATATGACCGGCACAACACTTTTCGGACGGTTAGAAAACAAACTCCTGTACGCTAGTGACATACGATTAGTGCGCTTAAGCAAATCTGAACTGCTAAAAATATTGGAAAATGTCCGAATCTTTAGTAAGAGACTACGTTTAATGCTGGACACAAGTAAAACCATAGCAATCGTGGCTGACGAATAGTATGTTGAATCTCCATTTGAAATAAACAATAAACTGCTAAAAGAAGCTACGCCATTCAATTACTTAGGTTCCTACAATAGTAACTGTTCAAAGAAAATTCAAGGTCGTTAAGGCATGGCAAGAAAATCAGACACAGGCCTAACTAACAGGCGGAAAAATTACATATGATTAGATCTAAACCCTAGGTTATTAAAATCTCTAGTGTAATTTATTGCTATATTGGTTATTAACTGTGGTCAGTGAAGAAGAGTGATAACAACAGGATTTATACGTTTGAGATGTGGTATTATCGTCGTGTGTTACGAATATCCTGGAAAGAAAGCAAGTCGAAAGAATCGATGTTAAAAAAAGAAGTACAAGTTTGACGTTAAAGGAGTGATATTACATAAACTGGCTTTTTTTTTGACAAATATCAATGCTTCGAGAATGACATGAACATGGTACGATAAAGGAAAAGAAGAAGAAAGGTGGGAATATCAACATGGTGGATACATGACGTAAAGATCCGTGGAGGAAGGACCATGAGGGGTTATATAATGCCAGCTAACCCGAACACGTGGCAGACAACTACCATGTTCACACAAATAGTGTAAGTCATAAGGTGATCAATAGAGGAAGTATGACAATGTGCACGTGATTGTTCTTTTGCCATCTAAACCTTCCGCAAGATCATTAACAGATTGTAATGATCCCGATTCAAAAATAATTGAAAAAAGAACCTATTTATACCAAGCCACCATGGATGCAATATGCTAATATTAAGCAAATCATTCAATGGTTGAAAACAATTTTAGCTAATAATCCTCCCAAACCTGCTCACTTACACAACCCTTCTTTTGTCCCGACGATGCTGTAGGCTCAGCTGAAGCTTCCTCTTTACATCAAAGCCACGAAAACTAAGAAATAATTTATATAAATCGTAAGAGATAAAATTGATATAATCGTAATCGCAACATTTGACAACAAATACAAGCTTACAAAATCTACGGTTATAGCGGAAAGACAATAGTAGAAAATCCGGAATGCAACGTATTCAGCACCTATATGAAGGTACAGCATCCAATTCATTTGATTGTTATCGCAGGACATGGTGTTACGAATATAAACCAAAGCAGAAAGGGTTGAGGGATACAGAAACAGATTAAATAGTAATATATAACCTTTCTAAAGACTTTTCACAATTGCTTCAAGTTCCTGCCATATTCTGTAGTGCGTTGTGACTTCTGATCATCAACTTTGCCAGAACAACATCCAGATGAAAGATTAACATTAAAGTGGCATACATAAGTTGACAGTATGACAATTCTTTTTCAAATTTTATATAGCAGGTCTGAATATTTTAGGACTGTTGAAAGGGCAAAGTTTTAGGGGGCGGGGCAGTTGTGATGCTTTCTGAGTTCCCTATAGGAAGTGTAATAATAAATAGTCTATTGGCATAGAAATATTGGAAATCCTGGGATGCATAACTTATGATAGTTAAATATTCAAAACATCTTAAATATAAATAAATATGTTTAGTTTCTGAATATTTGTGCTTCAGCGTTGCTTATTTTCATGAAACATTTTTCATAACAATATGGTTCAAAAGAAACTAAGGGCTTACATTTGCCAAATTAAAAAAAATTATGGATAGAATCCAAGATTTTTTTTTTGGTTTTAACGTCATTTTATCCCAGTACTGGGGCTCAGACTGTGCCCTTCACAGGGACTTGGATTTGGCAGTGAAGTATTTCTTGGCCGGATGCCCTTCCTGACGCCAACCAATGGCTTTTTCTTTTGTGAATTTACGAAGTCGCCCGCTCGGGGAATCGAACCCGGAATTCTTGGTTACTGTGTAACCATTAAGCCACGGCTCCAATCAAATCCAAGATGAATTCTGTAATTAGGGGCTCTTATTGCTTAAGTCTGGCTGATGTCTTCTCGCTTACCTCTTCTGCTTTACTCGAATTATGCTTTTTCTGGAATGCTTTAGTAAATTTAAGAATGTGTTCAATATGCGTATCCACTATGAAAATTCCACTGTTTGTCGATTTCTTGGGTCATTTTCAATATTACCTGCAGTCTTTTAAAAAATTAATTTGAGAATATACTTATGCCAAATTTCGGAATTTGCAAGGACATATAATGATTTTGTCATGGCACTTTTTCACGCGGGAAAATGACATATTTCACTTACCGTATCCATGCTCTTTTCCATGTTTTTAAAGTAGCCTTGGTCCATGTCCAGGAACTTGCAGCAATTGCTGCTCCAAATACGGCAAATGACTGAATCTGCCGAAGCTCTATACTTGGCTCGTGCTCAAGAGTACACTTCGTTTTTGTACCCGTGACAATATTACGAATTAGACATCTATAAATTGAAAAAGTAACAATCTGTGATCACATGTATTTAATGGGAAAAACTTATTCAAATGGAAGAAGTAAGTTATTCTACTAAATGCACCCAAGCAAATGCTATTTTTCAAAGTTAATGTGAATCACAACTGTCAACTAAGGAATAAGCGTTGTTTGTCTAAAAAAAAGACTGAGGGCAAGTAAAACTATCAACTTTTTACTGAATCTGCTGATACCTTGCCACATGTCTCATTCCACTCCTGAAGAAAAGTGAACAGGACAAAATAGAGAAGACGATGCATTTACGTGCAAGACGAAAACAAGATACCCTAAAACTTCAAATACAGTATATTTCGGATAATCGCAATGCCTCGGTTGCACGGAAAAAATTGCAATTAACCGAAATTGCGTTTAACCGAAAATGCTCTTCCCTCTGATTTGAACGGGCTGGCCTAATAAAAAAGCATTTGTTTTTTGTCCTTTCATCGTTTTTAGTTTTGATTTTTTTGCAATAAACTACATGTATTATAGTTTAATTCGACTTGAAAAAGGATGTGAGCACAGTTTGCTTTCTAGACTTTGCTAAGTTCTGGTGAACAATGTCCTCCGCCTGGGAAGATATTAGCGCTCAGGACCTTGAAATTCCAAAGGATTTGTGACTTTTGCACAATATTTACCTGACATTTTGACCCGAGTTCGCCAGCAGGGCATTGCGATTAACCGAAATTTCCGAAATCACACTTGCAAAAAATTGCGATTATCAGGTTGAAATATATAGTGAAAAATCCGTTTCACAGGGAAGATTGCAATTAACCGAAAATTGTGTTTATCTGAATTGCGATTACCCGATTATACTGTAATCCAAGGAGCTGATAAGTTTCAAAGACCGTTTTGGTGGGTTTATTCTTGGGGAAAAGGGTTGTATACATGGGTAAATCATATCGCCATGCGCCATGAGAAATTCTAAATTTTTCAGGGGCACAAACTAAATTTTGGCTGCAAAAGGACGATAAGTAAATCTATATATTAACACAATTTTTTTTGTAATTACAACTGCTGGTAAGCTGTTAGAAAGTAATATATCATATATTATACTCACCCCTACCCACCCCCTTCAACATCTGACTAGTCTTCCGATTCATTAAAAACATTTTTTCATAAGAATATTATTTTTCTTCACATGGAAATAGTGGTGTTAAATCACTAACTTAAGGTTAAATTACAAGCGTGGGGTTTAGGTTAACTGACGGCAGTAAAGCCAAATAGAAAGAACGAGGTTCAATACATATTTTTAATTTCACTTTACCATTATCATGATGACAAAAGTATTTCACTATTTCCCGTTTAATATCTTCTGTACTCAGGTCACAATTTCAAAAATTCGTCCTGTCCATCTTTTTATCAGAATAACAAGTTGCATGATACAGGCAACCAGACGGTGCTGTGATTTTATCACATTTAAAAGTTACGTCTGTGACACCAATAATAAGAAGGAAAAGACAATAAACGGTTGTGGCCTTTTATTTATAAATTTCTGTCTTCGTTTCTTCTAAAATCAAGCTCCCACAGCCAACATTTCCTTTGAAAATACCCACCCCTTGTTATTTGTCACAGTTTGGGTGTGGTTCACACTAAATTGCAATTTTAGTCTTCCAGATGATCTGTCCAGTTCTCTACAGCCCCTTTCTCAAAGAAGAGACATTGTTAGTCTTTCTCTACTCTATCGGTATTTCCATGGTAAGTGCTCGACTGAGCTTCAATCACAAGTTCCTCCTCGTAAAACGTTTATAGCAAGAATGCGTCTTGCTATCACTACTGCAAAGAATTTTCCTTTCTTCCTCCATGTGCCTCACATCAAACGGATTTTCCATGAAAAGAGTTTTTTTTCCAAGAACCTCTAATCTGTGAAACACTTTGCCACAAGATTGCTTCCCGGAGGACTACAACATGGACATCTTCAAATCAAATGTCAATAAACACTTGTCAAAACCTTCCTTATAAGTCATCAAATTTTTTTCATTCATTTATATTTTTCATCCCTTTTACAATACATCATCCACCTGTCAGTCAATCCATCTCATTAACCCTCATACTCGAGTGGCTTTTAGCCTTGATGTGTGGTGACTCACTAATACATAAAAAAGCAACCAAAAAACCCAAAACTGATATAAACAATCAGTTTAGAAAAGAAATGGCCAAATGATACCGCTTTTTAAATAATAAGTTTGAGAAAGCTCTACCAATACCAGTACCTGGGAAAATACCTACGATACTCTTCTCAGTACTTACCTCAAAAAGTGTCTTCTGCTTGTTTCCCAAAGTTGTTTATTGCTAACCTCGTAAACATGGCATGCAATTGATATGCCAACAAATAAAATAGACGTTGATCCAAATATGGCTAAAAGAAAATTTTGTGGATTAAAAATGATAAATATCCTCAGCAAGTTAACAAATTTATATTGTAATAAAGTGAAAAAACATGATTACACCCAACTGGATTTGAACAAGTGCCGGCGCTTTAGCCTCATCCAACACCCTCTTAAATTCCTGTTAAGTCTCAGTAAAAACCTGTCATTTAGAGAGTCACGTGCCATGCTGAAAAAAAAGGTGACTGCGTGGTGTTGTAGCTGCAGCACAAGCTGGTGAGAAGCAGGAGGGGGATGGGGAGAAAGCGACTTTGCCTGACAGTGAGGATAAGGCACAACAGCATCAACCAGAACCGAGTACATGAATTTAGAAGCACATTTCTCGGCAAAATGCGAAAAGATGTATATACATGGGTTACTAGTCATAAGAACACGAAAAGACCCACAGGCACTCTGAGTATAATCGTAAAAAGCGTTATGAGAAGTTTACATCTTTAAGATCAGATACAAACAGTGAACACTATGCAGTCAAGTTACAAAGACTGGGGCCAGAAGAAGGAGAGCATTGATCAGGGAAATGTCAAGGAAAGAGGTACAATGACTACCATTACAGGAATACGAATGAGAAAATTGACAATTTGAGTCGAAGATAGAGCTAATGACAAGTTGTAAGGCTCAACTCAGGGTTAACCAATGGAATGAAAATTCAACCCTTAAGTATTATGTACAATGGAATCAATACACACTAATACATTTGCAGATAGTGGAGAATAAAGAATAGTCAATGGAATCAGAAATGATATTAAGTACTGAGCACTTAGGGAAAAATGGAGTTCAATTAAGAAAAAATATATACATAGTAGAAAATATCATTGCATGACGCAAGAAGAAAAAGTAATGTTGAGTGGCTTTGTTGAGTGAGTTAAATTTGCAATCAAGGTCCCAGTTGTTGGCAAAAGCAATAATTGATAACGGCTTTGGTGTTTTAAATCTGGTTTACGTAAGGCTAATTTATTGATTCTTAACATTAAGAAATAAAATTATCAGGTAGCAAGATACTTAACAAGCAAACAACACTCCAACAGATGACTAGAGAGAGGTGCTAATTTATAAGCACTGGTCTTCGGATTGTCTACAGTCTAAAGCAGTAAGGTCACTACCGCATGCATGAAATAACCCAACAACAACCCTTATATGATTCAATTGTTAATAGAAGAGCTTCTGCGAGGGCTGACAAGGAGGTTCATATGATCCAATAGAAAGCAGCAACCCGGAAGCCCCTCAATCCCGTACCCTCTACTAGAAAATAACAAGAACAGCAGACCAAAAGCTCGTCTCTATACACTTAACAAGGCCTTCTTAGGAAAGGCAAGATAACCGGCAGTTCAACACCCAAGCCAGGAATTACACGAATTCCACTTAAACCGTAGTTGTCAAAATAAGATATATGACATAATCTTGGTATTAAGTTTAAAAATCTCAGATGACTCATCCAAGTGTAAAAACACAAACGATTTATCCCAATGCAAATTTAATTAAAAATTAATTGAAAAATCTCATAAAAATCAGCACTGTAAATCTAAAAATTACACATGTCTTAACAATTTAGATACTATTTAGCAGTAAACGAGACTTTGAAAGGTCCAGCCCCTAACTTATAACTTTTTATGCATTATCCATTTACCCCTATTACCCCTTTCCCATTTTTGGTATTCAGGAATACTAGGGTGTTTTCTTTTTGTTTTATCAAATTGGTAGGGTGCAAAATAAAAAATGATGAAATAAAATTAAAAGGAACAACGAATGGTTGCTTGAATAACTGAGGTCTAAATTGTCATTATGTGAACCACGTATAAAGAATGGCTGCGGCATCTTAAATGGCATCAGGAAAAATAAAGATGTGAACCATCTCAACGTATACCTTTTATGCGTACTCATAATGTCCCTCATAACTGCCTTGTTTTATTTGCTCGGTTCAATGTCTTGAATTTTATTCAACTTCCCATTGTTTGCTGGTCAGTGAGTGTTGGGATGTGACCTCACTATCCTGTCTATATAATTCTCGTACTGTCTTTTTTTAACTTTGTCCATTTGGCCGAAGGTACGTTCGTCGAAACGTTGTGTTTCGTCATTTCGTGTAAGAACAAAGCTTTATGGTCAAACTCGCTCGTTTCCTTAGATCATGTCATTCGCTTTTGCCCAGCCTTACAAATTCAAACAGTCTTGTACTGATCTATTCACAGAAAGTTACCACAGCTTTCTTTTAAATTCATACCTATTCTTGCCATTGTAGCTTTAATCTTAAATGCTGCTTTTCCATTCATAAAAGTGGGATTTTCCTTCCACACACGATACAATGACTTCAATCCTACAAACAAAGCAATATATTATTGATATTACCCTAATATGTACCAAAACTTACAAATATTTTTCAAGTAGGAGGCTACATTATAGGACAAATTTCAAATCCTGGTAACCTTTGGTTTTTTTAATATGTTTAGAGATGACTTTTTTCCCCTCAGAAACTTAAAAATAACTTCGTTTTCTACTCTATTAAGATGTGTCTAATTAATCACACCCATTATACTCTGGGCAGGCTCTAAACTCAGAAAATTCGGATCCGTTCAGTGGTCGAATACTACCTGATATTCAGAAGCAACAAATACTCTACATTTATTAGTACTCCTTCATATCGGACGAAATAATTTTGTAGCTGCATACTGGCAGAGTGGCAGAGAATCCAATAGTTCAGTCAGTGAGTTTTTACACAGTCAGAATATATATACATACTGACTGAAAATTGCAGAAAAGGACTGTTATATGAGTTACTCCATGCTGACGACTTGGAAGAACAATTTAGAGCCTGAAAGGAAGTGTTTAGAAGCAGAGGGTTTAAGGTGAATATGGGAAAGACGAAAGTGATGGTTACTGAGGAGGAAAGAGGTAAAGTTGTAGAGTCAAAATTGTATCCTTGTGGTGTATGTTGGAAAACACTAAGGGCAAATGCAGCGGTTTATCAAGGGTGTATGAAGTGGATACATGCTAGATGTCATGGAGTGAAGAAATTTGGAAGAAAAATGGCAGAAAGTTTAAAGTGTAAGAGATGTTTTAAAGGCGAGCAGCAGGCTGACGATGATGATGACGCTGATGATGATGGTGATGATGATGATGATGATGGTGATAAGCAAGTGTTTTGTGGCCTGAAAAAAGTTGATTCATTTTGCTATCTTAGAGACAATTTAAATGCATGTGGAGGAAGTCAGCTAACAGTGGTCTCTAGAGTTAGAATGGGGTGGAAGAGGTTTAATGAGTTGAAGGGCATCCTGTGTAGACAAGCAAGACTGACATTAAAAATGAAAGGGAAGATGTGCAGATGAAGAAAGATTACTAAATAGATGTGAAAGGGGAATGCTGAGATTGATCTGTGGAAAAAGACTCAGTGAAAGAATAAGTAAAAAAGATTTGATGGGTTTGAATGGATTAAAGTCTGGAATTGATGATGTTGATAATGCTGTGTGTGTGTGTGTGTGTGTGTGAGAGAGAGAGAGAGAGAGAGAGAGAGAGAGAGAGAGAGANGTGTGTGGTTGTGTGTGTGTGTGGGGGAGAGAGATAGAGAGAGAGAGAGGGAGAGAGAGAGAGACAGAGAGAGAGAGAGACAGAGAGAGAGAGACAGAGAGAGAGAGACAGAGAGAGAGCTGTCTGAGATGGCATGGGCGCGTGTTGAGAAAAGATGACAATAAAGGTGTAAAGAGAGCAATGATGTGTTTGAAGTTGAAGGTAGAAGAGGGCGTGGAAAACCTCCAGTTAGGTGGAGAGGCAAGATGGAAAAAGATGCTGCAAAGATTGGCCTTAAGAATAAAGATGCACAGAATAGAAGAAGATGGAAAACAAAAATTGGTCGAAAGTTGGTAACTTAACGACAGAGGGAAAAAGACCGACTATAAACAATGGATGGATGGATGGATGGATGGATGGATGATACATACATACATACACACATACATACATACATACATGAATGTAGAGCGTGATACACGACAAGAGAACAGTCAAAAAGACTACACTTTGCATCTCCGGAAAGCCTCTTTCGTCAATTTGATCACTCATCAGACGCAGGGTTTGCATATTGCCATATTACATGCAAAATTGAAAAATGAAGCTTCTTTGCATAAAAAATGCCTGTTTGGCATACATTCTAAATTTGGCATATTTGGAATTATTTAGTTTTCATCCTGCAGTTTATTTTCATTCTTCATAAGCACTCTTAAAACCAAGAACAATTTACTCGTGTCCCTCTAGAACACACTTGTATGAATATTCCATTTCACTTTCAGTTTTTTAATCAAGTTATGATCACAATAATGCTGCACAAACATTTCCTCATGACTTGACTACAGCGCAAAATCTGTGACTTACATGTTGAACAATCGTTCCGTTAAAATTGTGTCCTTCTGGAACTGCAAAGCAATGAAACGCCTTTATTCAAACGCTTTCGACCAAATGAATTTAAGTTGATATTGAATACCTGTATAGCAGCGAATTACCAAATTCCAATACTGTTGTAGCAATGAGTTTCAGCAGGCATTTTAAGAGAAAAAAAAATGTAGAAGGCAATATGACGATGCCTGAAAATAAAAGCCTGAGTGGCACAGTAAGTACCCATGCGTGAAGCAAGGTCCTGGTGGTTCAGAGATGGCTTACTACAGCTTTTGCCGAATAGATACTCAGGCAAGATTATCAAATATAAAGCAGCACGAAGATACTGCAAAACACAATAAAGCCGCAAGATCGATACTCAGTAACCGAAAAATACTTCAATTGTACGACAAAGAAAATGGAAATCGAATTTCCTGTACCCATTGCCTGTCACAATGTTATTTTATCCATTGACCATCTTTGAGGTATGATAGTGTGCGTTGGAACTGGCTCAAAATTAAGAAAATGAAGCTGCACAGAACCAAGTGTGTAAGTCTTGTAAAAATGTTATCTCTGTAACTATAAATTAATACCTTTGCTTAGACACGGGTGGTGAAAACTTCTGTGTCATGATTGACGAATCGACCGATGTATCACGTGCAAAGGATGTATGTGTAGTTGTTAACGTTTAAAGCAAGAAACACCAAGACGTCATCACTGCATTTGTAGGTGTATTACCAGTTATCAGAGCCACTGGACAAGATGTTTCTAAAAGAATCAACTTAAGTGACTGTATTAGCTTTGCTGACCATGGAGTGTTAGCTACGGTAGTAGAATATGACTTAGTGTGGTCAGGAGCCAGGGGAGTAGCATCAAACTGCAATTTAATAAAGTGCATCTGTCGCTTCTTAGAAAGCTGTGTCAAAGATGCACTTGAAGAGATGCCATCTCATCTTTGCGTCTTGTCACAGGAATTTCCCAAGTGGTTCTCAAAACGTGTTTTACGCTGTGAAGAATACAGCCAGCTTTTCAATATGATCAATGAAGACACAATGTGCATCCTTGTTACGTCCATTGCAGAAACTCTAACACACACAGTGGGTAGCTAGAGCAAAAATCCTTTGTAATGTGCTGGTAAATTAGGAGCAATTCAGAGAATATTTTGCTATTGAACACCTGGAAGGAATTTCCTACATTTGATAGGAAGCTCATCTAATACCGGCGATGTTAAAGGATCCTAATAATCCCTTACATTTATATTTTTAAAGGTTCCTGTTAGTGAGTTGGAGAAGGTCAAGGGTTACGTTCAAGGCACCAATCTTGATCCACAAAGTATGATGCAGCTATTGAAGACATTCTCTGATACCTTCAAGGAGTGTATGCTATCTCTCCGATTATCAACGTTAAAACAAAACAACGTAACAAAATGAGTCTCGGGATGTTGGGAGCTGTCCTCCGTATTCGCATGCAATTGCAATTTGACAAAAAGTTAGAAAGAACTCGTAGCAACAGAGGGAATTCTACCATTGCTCAGTTCAGATAAGATATAGGCGGTAACATCAAACAACGATGGAGGCGGTAATAAAATGGCTGTTATTGTCGATTATTATTGAACATACTTTATCCATCTCATCATTAAAGTTCTTTTTAGACCCAACACTGTATATTTGGTTAAACATGATAAATGCTTTATGCTAGAGATAGTAAAACATCCTTTATTTAGTACCATGTTTCAAAAAGCAGTTGTAATATCGATCATATTCTTGCATAACCTCCTCGTTAAATAATGTTCCACCAGAGAATTGTATATTGGTGGTATATTTCAGCCAAAGTTGACATAGTTTCTCCATGATCCAGGAACCCACGATCAGAAGAGGTAAACGTCTCCTGATGAGTAATTAATGTCACGAATCTGATTGTCAAGATGCAAAGAGTAGTCGTGTGACTCTTCCCTTCTAATTATTATATATATATATATATATATATTTGTGTGTGTGTGTGTGTGAGAGAGAGACAGAGAGAGAAATATATATATATATATATATATATATATATGGAAATCCGCCAAAAAAAACTGGATATGGAAAAAAAGACGAGGAAAGGAAGAGCGCAAGGCATGGAATCTCAACATTCAACGATAAGTTTTGTGGTGACTGGTGCAATAACTATTGCTCATATGGGGGTCTCAAAGTGGTTCAGTAGATTGGCTCTAGATGGTTCAGCCGTGTTAAGTACTTAACCAAAGATCCTGTACTAATAAGGTACCCTTTAGAAGGTCACAGTCTCGAGTCGAAGCTTAAATCTTTTAATGCGGCAACCTTCCGAGTTTCGTCAAGATTCTGGAAGTATCAAACCCAACTTGTTTCTTTTACACAAGTAGACTATTTTAATTGTTTATATTTTTTTTGACAAAGACAAAATCGAGATGGCATCAGCAAAATAAAAGCCATAAAACAAAGAAAAAAATATTCCAAGATTAAAAATTCTCTGCATTTTTGTCTTTACTAAACGTGATCAACACCATCAAAAGGGATGGGTGAAAAAAGTTTCTCAGCTGCAATAAATTGATGCAAACACATACCGTCCCTTTAAGAAATAAGCATCACATTTCCAGACTAATAAATGACACGTATCGAACATGGTGGTGAACAACCACTACTATGAAAATATTGTTAACACAATCTGCCTCTGACAATCAGTTAATTTGTTTTAGAATTAAAAAGTGACACACAGCACCGATCATGGACCTATAGAAAGCAACATTCAGGCATACTTACTTATCTGCAACTTTAACATTGAAGATAGCAGTTCAAAAACTATAATAATATATGGATATTTAACTATTTGTCTTTGGATGAAAAGGTTTTTTGATATTTTAAGCTTTAATTTGTGAAACAGACTTTCGGTTTCAGGCATGATTGTTGAAAGTAAAATCACTGTATGCTGCCGATGGTTTTTGGAAGCGAGTGTCTCCCTATGGAGAAGAAATTACTTTTATTGTTCACTTACAAAATCTTGGATTTGTTTCATCTTCACCTAACAAGGTACGATGGTACATGGTAAATGATTTTCTTATTTCTTATCATTTTCTTGGTAATCATTGCGCATGCTTGTGAAAGCAAGTTTTAAAAAATATTTCCAAGAAAACGCTAACCTTCAATTACGTAGCTGATTTCGTACAGTGGCTCCATTTTATCCAACAGCAGATCTCGTTTTTACACTTCTAGATTGTATTTTTGAGTATTCTTTTATTTCTGAGTATTCTCGAAGTTATTTTTCGTGGATTCACTTTTTGATAATGTAGTTTTCTGAAGCAACCTATTAAATCATGATCGCTAATACTCAGGGGTGCAATGGGTCTATTCGCAATGTTTTTTTAATTAAAGCTAGAAAAATGTCTGTCAGTGTGCTGTTATATTTAGTAAATCTTACTGGGGATCCGACCAATTACTTATAACTATTTGAAAACAATACCCTTTTTTATCTGTAAAGGTCATTAATGTAATTAGGGTATCTGCTACAAGACTGTTAATTTTTTTTAAAGATGTGAGGAATCCGGGAGTCTGTAAATACTATCAATACTATCATTCATATTTTGAATGGTTTTTTTGGTTTATTTCAATCAAACTAGCCAAAATAATTTCCATTTCTAGGAATCTTTGAATCTGCTTTGCTAGGGGATATCGTTAAAACGTGTAACCTGGAATTCAAAAAAGATTAAAGAACCTCATCACTGTCGTTGTGGGGTTTTTTAGTGGGTGGGGGTGGGTAAGGAGGAAAAGGTACGGAACCAGACAAGCAATAATGCCAACAACTGTATGGAATTGTGAAGGAAAGAGAAAAAACGTGGGTTAAGGGCAGTCCTGAAAAGCCAAAGAGTTCCACGATCTGGCCTTACAAAAACGACTCATCGATATGATGCTTGGAGCGTTAAGGTTACATTGATATTATCAACTTAGCAAAAACAAGATTTTCTAACTAAAAAATCTCTTGTAAATAACAGCAGCAACTGCAGCGAAACAAAGCACGTCCATTCGTCGTGACACCATTGCTCAGTGTTAATATTTGACTTTTTCGGGACAACTTTTTCTCTTCCACTTCGTGAAGCTCTGTTCTCATTTGTGCTGATCTGTTTTACACTACATTTGTTTACGTATTGCAGAATTAGGATGTCTCTCATACATTTCATGGGACTGGGATCACAAAATAAGCAAGTGTTTGCAGTGTCCAATCACGACTCATACTATATCTACACCATACTTTCTATCATTACAGCACAATCTTACCTCAACCTTTGGGCACCTTTGTTGTTGCTCTGTAGCTTCTTTATATACGTTTCAATGACTAAAAAAGCATGTGTATTTAAATAGTACTGTTCAAAGACTCCTCACTATGCTCTTTATTTTTTTTCCTGCAACAAAATAACTAATGAATGTCGTTGTGATAAACTGACCAAAAAAATCCAACTTACAGGGCAAATTCCTCCCAGAAAGTGTCTTTGAAACGACGAGATTTAAAAGACAAAAGTTAAATGAGAGAACTAGACTATCACATCCAATCAAAGTGCAGCAGGTAATCAATCGGGGATCACCTATTCATAACAGAGGTAATGTACTTACCAAGAGATAGGTAGATGTTTCCTATCAAACATGATCCAGCGGTTGGGATGAAAACGAACATTTCTCTCATACGACTGTCTTCATACGCAACAAAACAAATTCCAAAAATATTACTAGCGTCAACCTACAAAGAAAAAACAACTAAAACTTGGTACAATAGCAGGAAATAAAAATATCCGGTTAGGCAAATTAGATTTCCATATTTTGGTGAAAAAAACTCGGTCTTCATGGAACTAAATATTATATATGCATATATGTCATGCACAAAGACATAATATAGACAAATAAATATAAAAATAAAGAAAAATAGGAAAATATCGTAAACTCAAAAGCCAAGCTGTAACTGTTATCAGTACTTAACTGATTAGTTTCGATTGGCAATGTCTTATGCAGATCATCTGTCATACATCCACCTCTGAAGTAATATTTAGCCCATAATTAATGTTGGTTTGCTAACAGTAACGGTTTTTCTCGTCTTTTACCCATAAATTTCATATAGAAAAGTCTTTCCCGAATTTTGTTTACCATCTCGTTTGCTTTTTTCCTATTCCAAGTGCACATCATATGCTTTCAATCCAGAACTCGACTCTTTCAATATCCAGCACTCTAACCTATTAATTGTGCCTGGAAATCCAATCAGTCTAACAGTCATCTTTTTATGCATATACTTCTTTAAAGGCACATCATCTCCCCATTCCATGAACCTATTTCATGTACTAAAAAACCAGTGGTGTTCAGAATAATATTGTATTACCAATTTAATTGACGTGTACGTCTATGAAAGGGGAGCAGGTGGGACGCTTACTGGTGCTATTTAAGCCAGTAGTTATCTGGAACAAAGGCGACAGAGCAACCTCCAGAAAGCCCAACTCCGGTGTCTCTCACTTTCCATTCCCAGTTGACCACACTATTATTGCCAGGATAAGCAATGCACCCATAGGAAGTCTTTTTCAATCATGTAAGATTTGAGGTCGACAGAAATTTGCCAAATAATATCTCAGTACATTAGGCAATAATAAGAATGGTGCTGCTCAATGACGTGGAGTATAATGACTCAACTGTTCTAGCTACTGAACGGGGATCTATGAAAGGGGAGCAGGTGGGACGTTAACTGGTGCTATTTAAGCAAGTAGTTATCTGGGACTAAAGCGACAGAGCAACCTCCAGATACCCCAACTCCGGTGCCTCTCACTTGCTATATGTACCAGGCCACAGTAATAGTGAAAGGTCTACCATCCAAGCAAAGTAATACAGGCTTAGGTTTAAAACCAAGTCCAATATACGAATACTAATCATTGCGATACCGAAAGACTATGCCTCCAAGTTTCACGCAAAAGGCAAGCAAGTATTAAACAAATAGATTCCCCACATTCCGAAGTGATCCAAACTGGTGATCTACAAATTTGCCAGTACGTCTCATTAGCAGATGTAGCTCATTGATAACCTCAGCCATACCTCTGCCTCAAAACCTATGTTAATCGACTTTGAAGAATCCTGGAAGGCTTAAAATTCCTTTGTAAGTGACCGCCAAACGCGTTTAGCGGCCAATACCCTTTGGGAAGTATAAGAAGCCACCACCCTGAAAAAATACTCAAGTGGGTTCTTATATACCTGATCAGCGTACTTTGAATGAGAAAATGAAAAGAAGGATTGCTATTTTATCAAGAAAAACTTTTTTCAGGAAGTAAACCCAAAAACAGAGGGTAGAGAACTTTATAGGTTGAACGAAGACAGCATTTCACCTGTGCTCCACCTGAACAATGCGATTCTAAAATTGGGGGATGTAAATCGTGACTCTGTTTCACCAAACCTCTTGCTGAAGTCACGACCACCTTTCCTTGAGAACATCAAGAATTCAACGGTTGAATTATGGGCTGCCAAAGAGAAATGGCTTGTACCTGACTGACAACAGAAGAACAAAAAGTACTGAGCCAACCGTGAGGCTTTCCTGCCTCTGGCCTTCCATGATATTTATCTTTCTTCAATTAAACTCGTGAGTGTCCAAAGAACTTTGACGGCCACAAGTTCACTCCTGGATTTGTTACACCGATCGAATATGGATGTCCGGACCAACCTCTGGTTGCCTGTTTAAAGAAGCTCGTACCTAGAGTACCGTACAAATCTAGCCAGACAATTTCCTTTGGTGTGCTATCAAAGGCATGAGAAATTACAGGATATAAAAAAGGTATCTCCGACCAGCAGGAAAATGTCTGGGAGTGGTTTACGTGTCAACATTTACAACCCTACAAAGTATGGCGAATTGAACCTAATGTGCTATCGCACATACTACGGTCCAGTAGGACCAGCACATGTAACCACTCATGAGAACGAACAGAACATCTCATCTATTTAAAATATCTCCATGCTTCTTTACCCTCAGATATATAAGTCATACAACTAGCAGCTCAATCAGGCAACTTATCTCACACGCTAATCTGATCACTGCAACCAAGATGAAATAACAATACCCAGTCTTGGCGAACAGGTTACTGTACAAATGAAAAACTATCTTATATGAACAGATAACTCACGTAAATGTATATAACATATACATGTGTGTATGTATAAATCATGATTTAAATAATGAATACTTAATAAAGATGAAGCAAGGGCAACTGTATCATGAAGAGAAGCTAAAATATCTTAGAATGACCTCCAAATTTCGTCCATAGATGTCTAAAGATTAAACTTGACTGGAAATAGTGGGTTAGAGGTGTCCTTCAAGGATATTTTATACACTTTAGTGCAGTAGTAGCCTACTGGTTTCGTCAACAGATAACCATGCAAAAAGTTTGCGGTTCGAATCCTGGGCAGGTTATTGAAGGCACTGTGCCCAATATGTTTCTCCATTATATGTGGGATATCACTGGGCGAAGCTATATTCTTATCCTCCTTTCTCAGTACATTAGTATATATGTATAAATAAGTACTTATTTAGTAATATATCCAAGTTAAAGCAATCCCCCCCCCCCCACCACCACCACCACCTATAAATAACAAGCTTGGTGAGTAACCTTGGTACCGCGGCTATTCCGTTTCCAAACATTCGAATGCCAACGTAAAAGGTGATGATACCATTAACCTTTACTTCACGCTATTGTGCAAATTTAGTGTTTATTCTGTTGCTTTGAACTTATCTCTGTATTTGTTTATCTGTTCGATTTATCTATGTTGTTGTACTGTGATGTCAAGTGTTTATTTCACCCCCTTCCCAAACCCACATACATCGATACAGATCAAACGTATTAAGTTATTATATGGATGCTGAAAGTGTCTTTTATTTTCATGCAAGTGCAAAAATAATCCACTGACACAAAAAACGGTGTCAAATTCAAACTAACAACAGCAAATTGTTTTAAACTGGCTATATTAGGCATCCACCTCCGTTAGGGATCCTAGTTAAATGTATTTTCATGTGTATACGTGGAAGCGTGAAAAATAACTAATTAATGAAGTCGACAGGAATAAGGTCAGCTGAACTTTGTATACCACAAGCAGCCATGTCAACCTTTATGAAAAAGGGCTCGGAAATTAAAGCATTGCAACTCACTTTTGTTAATGAAGTCAATGATTTCCAACCTTTTTCTAGCTACCGCCTCCTTTTGAAAAAATAGAAAAATTTGAGCCCCATCCCCAGGGTAACAAAAGACAATCCCATGAAATTATTTAATATTTGACTGAGAAAAAATATGACAGAACTGCATTTCATATATGAATTGGGAGTTGATGATTTATTGCTTTTAATTAAAACTGAAAGTAATTTAAGTCATTTGTAGAACAAACAAAGCCATTACCGTATTTTCTTGAATAGAAGCCGCAATTTTGTTTCATGAAAAATAAATAGAAGCCGCCCTTAATTAGAAGCCGCATTTATTTTTTTGAAAGCATAAAATTAAAGCCGGGAATGGAATAACAACGACGTTTTTTTAAGACAAGATTTCTATTTCACCTTCGTTAATTACCTTATCTGTTAAACCAGTTACATCTTTTAAATTCTCCACTTCCAAATTTACGTCATCGTCTAGAGTTGAAATTGGTTCAAATTCGAGGTTCCCGTCCGATGTTCCTAACAAAACTCGGGCCTCTTCGGTTGGCTGGCCTTCTTTCAAGCAGTGAATTTTGTTTACATCACTGGTTGTAATTCCACATGTTTCGAAAGATTTCTTTACAATTTCAGGATCGATTTTCTTCCAAGCATCGACGACCCACTGAACTTGTAGAACATAGTTTGGTGGCTTTACAACCCCACCTTTCGTGTACTCGAAGTCTCCTTTTCGGTACCATTCATCATACAACTCTCGGAAAATCACTTTGAAGGGCTTGTTAATACAAACATCTAAAGGTTGGAGAAACTTCGTGCATCCTCCTGGAATTACACCCATTACTGTATTCGTTTTTTTCAACGACTGTTTAATTTTTTCACTTATGTGACACTTAAAAGAGTCCCATACAAGAAACCTCTTGTTGAAAGCTAAATTTCCCCACACTTGAGAGATCCAATCTTCAGTCAATTCATCGTTCATCCAGCCATTTCTTGAACATTTTACAATTGCACCTTTGATTGTAGCAACTTCACTTTTGAGTTTTTTTCCTGGTATAACAACGAACGGTTTCATTTTGGAGCCATCTGCTTTGACTGCTAAACATACAGTTATTCGCTGTTTTCCATGTCCAGTTGATTTAATTGGAACGGTCTTTAAACCACATTTATCGACAGTGGTTTCACTTGGCATGTCAGCCCATATTGGTGTCTCGTCCATGTTGGCAATATTTCCAGGAGAGAAACCAAATGCATTTCTCTGCTTTTCACAAAATTTTACAAAGTTCGCAATTTTTGCTAAACCATCCTTTGGCATGGTTTGTCCAGTAGTTGTTCTTCGTCTAATGGAGAGACCGTTTCGTCGCATGAAATTAAACAACCAACCTCGACTCGCTTGAAAATCGTGCAAGTTGTGTTCAGTAGCAAGTTGCTGTGCCCAAACAGTTATCAATTTACATGGGACATGGTGATGCTTCTCACGCTCATCGATAATTCTCTCCAATAGTTCCTCTTCAAGGTTCCCAAGAACGGGCTTTCGTCCAGCACCAGATAATCTTCTCATTTTACTTTGAGAGGAAGAGGAAGATTGATCGCTGATATCCAATGATTTCTTTCTCCAACGTCGAACCATGCTCTCATCAATAGAGAACCTTCTACCAGCTTCTCTGTTACTATTTTCTTGAGCATATTTAAAGCGGCTTCTAATAAATAGAAGCCGCGGCTTCTATTCAAGAAAATACGGTAACTGGTTATAACTGAAAATACACAAATAGGATTACATATATTTCAAGTATTCCATTATATTTTAATACTACATGTAATATAATCTGTGGTGATTTTGACATATCCAGAAAATATTGAATCGATAATACTCGCTATTAAAATAGTCACAATTAGAAATAGTTACAATTAGAAATAACGAAATACAATACGTGATACTACCCCAACGCATATTAAATAACAATGCTGTTACTATGCACTCTGCTTACAGTTGAGGGTGCACTTTTTGCCTTGTGGGTGTTAACTACGCCACTAATATCTGCTTCAACAATTGGGAATGAGTCTGAGATCCTCCCTCGTTGTTATGTCCAGTAGATTTCTCTGCTTATTCAAAATCAGGGGCACAAAACTAAAGCTTTTTTCGACCAAACATTGCGCTGAAAAAAGCAGCACAAAGAATTTGATCTATTCCCATAGTTTCGGATACCCTCGAATATTCAGAAAACCTTGTAGCCCACACGATGAAACCTGGCTTTAGCTTCCATGTCGTTTGTATCTCGATCATTTTCTCCTGCAACGATTTGTGTTGTGTGGTCACATCCATGTGGAATGGTTCCACCCCCCTTTTTGGACCAGCAAGTTCACACAAATCCTTAAAACGCACTACCATGTCTGCCTTGACCCCATCAATAATCCCAGTCGTCGAGTTGACTGCCCAGTTTCTGCAGGCAAGGAAACTTGTGAAGGTCGTGCTGATCGAAGTTTTATTTAAATGGTGTCAGTTTATCAATCAAAGAAAGGATAATTCTTTTTGCTTTAATCTGATTTATATTTTGACCTTGCAGCTTTTGATTCATTTTGTCAAAGATGTCAAACAGATACGCCATATGTCTTGACGTCACGACGGCGTTGCAGAGCGAACTACCCAGATTTTCTAGACATGACACTGGGGGGAAAGTTGTCCAAAAATCTCGTCATTGGCAGACTTGGCGGCAATCATTACAAGTATGTGACTTGATTATATTCACTTCCTTGATCACAGTATGCAGTGAAGAGCTCAGGCGCTCACTCAGTCTTTTAGGGATCAGATGGTGAAGATGGACTGTACAGTGATGATGCAAACATTCCAGTTCTTGAGATCGTCTCACAGCTTTGACTTGATATCGTAAGCCTTCTCGTCAATTCTACGGGGCACAGAATTGTGGATCTAGGGTATTGATGGCAGAATTCCACTAGCATCACGGTCCATTACCGTTGTGATTACTTCCTTAACTGCAGATAGAATCAATGTCTATCCAATGGTATGTGGTTTGGCGCATTTTGCAATCATCAGAGATAGGCTATATGAACCAAGACCTTTTTTGTCCTTTTGATTTGATGTTTTCTGGAAAAGTGATGTAACAGTCGTTTGCTTTGAATATCGTTCCCTTACTTTTCGGAAAAAACTCACATCCCCATTGGTCTTACCTCCGTGTCTATTTTTCTAATGTTTTCTCGATCTTGAAGGTTTCATAGCCTCATTCAAAAACACACTTTTGCATGACAAACACATTGGTTGATGTTCATTTAAAGGGATAGAGGGAGTTGTTAGGACGAGGGTAAATGTTGCCGGAAAAACTGTCATAAAAATCATTTACGACTTCTTTTTTTGCTTTCACCGTTTTTTCCGTTTCTTGGGCTCAGACGGTGTCTTCTCGGGGATGGGGAAAGGCACAATTTATCCAGTACGAAAATTTCATGTGATGTCAAAGTAAAAGTAACTCCCGCAGACAGTTTTTATGTGAAAGTTCTTTTAAAACATTTTTAAAGGTACGTGAAGTAAACAGAGTGCAAATTTGTTGCCACAGTATTCAAGCTGATCGGCTTCTTGTTTTATAATAAAAAAACATCACACTGATTTGGTTAGCACGGTGCTTTTAGCGCTGCTGTGAACACAAATATTCCTCCAATTAAACTCTAAACAAACTTACTTAAATTTACATAGGATTATGTTACTTACCTTCTCCATAACCAGAACTGTCACTGTTAGAAGTACAGGTGCAATCCATGCAAGGAAATGAAAATAGCCTGTTTTTCCAGAAAGTGTGTCCCTTTTAGTACCCAAACTTTTAAAAGACAAATGCCAGGAATACGCGAGCATTAGAAACCACATTACTCCGGACATCGAAAAACTGTACACCATAATAAATGTCAGGAGGCACCATCCAGAACCTGATTCGCTTCTAAAAATGATGGGGGATAAAATTCAATAGCTCTATATAGGTATTGTTTCGCCTTGATCAACAAAAACGCTGTTACATAATAGTAAAATCAATATTGTATTGACACAAAGTGTGGTTAGTTACTCTAGAAAAACACTACAGCTTAAGAGTAAAGCTTTCCATTTCTTATTAAAGAAAAACAACTGACTCCACAGATATTCACGTCCAGCACACTAAACCTTTACCAAAACATATTCACATTGAAAGATCTACATTAGATCATCAGACAGCAGCAAAATCGTCCTACATTTCTCCTTTTCTTGCATTGGCCATCAGGCGTAAATGCAACTCGCATACCACTTCCATCAGCTTTTATGATAATGAAATGAAAACATTTCCATTTGCATTGGCCATCAGGTGTAAATGCAGTTCGCATCCCACTTCCATCAGCTCTTATGTTAGTGAAATGAAAAAATTTCCACTTGTATTGGCCATCAGGTGTAAATGCAACTCGCATCCCACTTCCATCAGCTTTTATGACAATAAAATGAAAACATTTCCATTTGCATTGGCCATCAGGCGTAAATGCAACTCGCATACCACTTCCATCAGCTTTTATGATAATGAAATGAAAACATTTTCATATACATTGGCCATCAGGCGTAAATGCAACTCGCATACCACTTCCATCAGCTTTTATGACGATGAAATAAAAACATTTTCATTTGCATTGGCCATCAGGCGTAAATGCAACTCGCATACCATTATCAGTAGCTTTTATGATAATGAAATGAAAAAAATTTCCATTTCATGTCCTCGAGTATTTATCCTCTGTTATTTACTTCATTTAAAAGATTTATTGCTTTCTCGTGAGGGACGTCGCAAGATATTTAATTTTTTCAACTGTTGTTATGTTGCTTTGTATCTTGCCGTCTTTAAAACGCTGGTCTTACTTGACACATTACTTTTGACAATTCTAAAGGTCTCGTGAATTTGTGGGATTTTGCCTCTTATATCCGAGAAAAGAAATGAATATATTGTCCCAACCATTTGCCAATTTTTTCAAAAATCAAACTTCAACCTTAACGCTTGACACCTACATTACTGCAACACTCAGCCAGCCTTTTTTTTACAAATAACTTGGCAAAACTTAACTTTTATTTACTGTTATCACTGTTATCAAAGTCGAGCTCTCTTATACAGGTTCTTAAGTATCCAAATGGCCGATTAAATTTTCACTTCTAATGAAAACTCCCATTTACCTCAGAAAAAGTAAATGAAAAAAAATCATTAACGTATTAACAGAGCTATCCCTAAGCCCTCTTTTTTCGCTAACCAAAGTATTATACATCACTTCATTTTGTTTTTATTTAACTAAGAAATTTCTATAAGAATTCACTTAATATACAATAGACTTGCTTCACTTCGAATTCTCTGGCCAATTATATGAACAGGACCCCTGGAATTTTAGAGTGCAAATCCTATTTGTACGGTCAAAGTCATGAAGCTTTTAACTAAGGTAGGGGGCGAGAACAACCTATTACAAATCAATATAAGTACCTCAGAAAAACTGACCCAGTGATCCTTTATAATGGGACCAGATTTTCCGCGTTAGATAGGTCTCAGGAAGGAATCTTCTCAAGCGTAGTCCTCTGGGTAGTCTTTCAGAAAACAATTTGCCGGGAGAGAATATCTGAAGAGAAATCCACCCAGTACCTAGTAGCAAATACAGTGGTATTTCACGGAAAAGCACTATTACAGATACAAATAGCCAACTTACATTGGTTCTCCAGTTCTTAGAGTTCCATCATCCCTACATATGATTTTCCCCCTGGTGTTACCCAAGAATTGTACCAGCCAACCACAGGAACAGATGCAGAAACAACTGTTCATGTAAAAGATAATTACAGCAGGGTAGCGGTTTTGTGTTTTCCAGTCTATGAGAAAGGTGCTCTAAAAGCAAAAATTATCAAACTTAGCAAGCATAAAAAAATTGT
This sequence comes from Morbakka virulenta, assembly GCA_003991215.1. Taxonomy (NCBI): domain Eukaryota; kingdom Metazoa; phylum Cnidaria; class Cubozoa; order Carybdeida; family Carukiidae; genus Morbakka; species Morbakka virulenta. Next base: position 2,453,930 of record RDPX01000007.1, on the reverse strand, counting down.
CACATTACACGTATCAAAATATGACAAGTGCTTTTGCTGACTCTTTGTAAATAGAAATTGGGTGATTGTGTGCATATTTTCAATAACAATAACTCGAAAAAAAAATTAGCACAATTAGATAATTTAGACTGAATAGGAAAATTTCACCAAGATTTCAAAATCCAACTTGCATGTCATTGCAAACTAACAGGCTGGAAATCCCATGCATGTAATATCGTCTGGTAACTTTCGTCTGATAATAAAACACGCACATGATTGTGATAAACTAATGGTCTCAGCCTGGCACAATTTCTTTCTGTTATTACCTTTTTAGACCAAAGTTCTTTCCCTGAAAATCTGAAAGCCTATCATTTGTAATGTAAACAGCCACTGTTGCTTAAGGTCTGTGGTCATTCTCCCTTTCTTTGTTACGAAGGCCCAAAATAAAGATCAAAGCAGTATCAAAATAAAGTTCAAAGCAGTTACTGCTACAGTCACAATGACTCTTAAATGAACGTCAGTAAAACAAATCGTTTTTCTTGGCGACAAAGTTAAAAGTGTTCTAGACTTGTCTTTCTAAAAATCCCGCACATGTATATACCGTCCTGTCCTAAAGGCCCAACTGCTTTAATACCAAAACGAATTTTCTAAGGTTGTGAGTATTTCATGGTTCATTAATGTATATCCAGGATACCTCAAATCAGTCAAAATCGTCTTTACTTATTGCATACTTACTATTTAATACATTTGTAGGCAAAAAGTTAAGTGTTGAGAAGTAACGCTGTCAATGACAGTGAGTGATAGGCACAAGTTTCACAAATACTTACTCTTATGTCCGTACAGACGTGAAGGGACTTAAATTTCTATTGAAAAAATCATTCAGATCAATAGTTTTCAAGACCCCCTGATCAATAAATTTCCCACGCATTTTCAAGTGCAAAAAAGCATTCGGTGGAAACCTATTTCTTCTGGTGCCTTCCGGAAAATTACGAAAAATGCTTCTGAAAGCTGTAATTTACTGTCTCTGAAAATATTTCAGCCACTCTAGTAAGTGCAAATCGTGTAATGGTTATAGAGAATAATGACCCCAATGTCTGAACTAGTTAAGTAACTATGTTAAGGAAACAACTAAGTCATTGGTTTTTCAAAAACAAAAGCCATAGCTTAACACCTAAGAGAAACCAATGACATTAAAGCTCTTTATTTATTTTTTTTGACGTCATTTCCCTCCCAAGTAACCTTGGCCGGATGGCCCTCCTGACGCCAACCAATGGCTTTTTCTTTTGTGGATTCCCAAAGTCGCCCGTTAGGGGGAATCGAACCCGGAATTCTTGGTTACGGTGTAGTAAACATTAAGCCACGGCTCCTCGATTAAAGCACTTTATGTAACTACATTTTGTTGTTTTTATGTATCCATTAAAAAATCACTTGTAAAAAATGTTATTACGATGATGACCTTTGGAAAGTAAGGTAGAAATATTAAATTGTTTAAGAAATATAAATCTTCTCCTTCTCAAATAAATATGCGTGGGGTTCTGGTGATTTTATTTATTATCAAGTTATTTGGTCGAACCAACAACTTTAACTCTTTCTTTAGGAATGTTCCCTTGTTTTCCAATTGACATAAAAATGTGTTCAATTTTTCCAAAGGTCATCATCAAATGCTGATGAGAACCTTTGAATTGGGGTGCAAACGTCAAACGACACTAAGAACGTCTACTTTGGCCCTAAGCTTCTCTGTTGAGGAGTATTGTTCGCCTGTATGTAGCCAAAGAAAACGCTGTAAGAAAGTCGACACATCCCTGAATGAGTCCTTCAGACTCGTTAGCGACTGCATAAAAATTACGCCAACAAATGTCCTGCCAGTTCTCTGTAGAATCGAGCCTGCAGATAATAGAAGGGCCAAAAATATTCTAGAGTTTCGCAAACGTCCACTAGCGGAAAGTCATATGCTAAACAATGTCTTGGACAATAGCTTGGTGAATAACAGACTGAAAAACAGAATATAGCTGTCCAACTGTATGCCTCTTATGCAAACGTTACGATTTCCTCTAAAAGGTGGCCTGAAGAAGCTTGGAGTAGAAGATGCCAAAGTTGTAACAATAGACTGAAACAGTTTATTCCGGAACCGTCGACTAAACCCTCTAGCCATGAGCTAGAATGTGCAAAATGGATTAAACTGAATCGAATTCGCTCTGGATAAGGTCGGTACCCGAGTTTCATGCATTGAATTGGTCTACGCAATAATCCGAACTGCGTATGTGGTGAAACGTTTTGAACTGTCACGTGATAGGTATCTGAGAGGTCATCAGAACTGTCGATGAAGACTTTTCGAATGTGACTTGACGATAATTTGTTGGATGTTTAGATTTTTGTAATTGTTTATCATACCAATATTTTTATTCAGTAACTGTTGCCCTTCACAGGGACTTGGATTTGGCAGCGAGGAATTTCTTGGCCGGATGCCCTTCCTGACGCCAACCAATGGCATTTTCTTTATATATATACTCCAGACTCCTGATCTATTTTGAAGTTGAAAGTAAAACCGACAGTGATCAAGTATCATCCAAATACGCTATCAACGCAAGTTCCCCAGGCAAAACAATATATAAATAAATATGCCAGTGGGTTTCCTTGTCACGAAACTTGGACATAACATCATGATACTTTTGACCGGCATTTGATATCCAGTCTGTACTGAACCTCATAATACAGAAGTAGTAATAGTAACAGCAGCAGCAGTAGCAGCAGTAGCAGCAGCAGCAGCAGTAGTAGTAGTAGTAGTAGTAGTAGTAGTAGTAGTAGTAGTAGTAATGTAATAATAATTATTATAAATAATATGAACGATAATGGTTATGATACTAATTTTAAAGATAATAAAATATGCTATTATTGGTGACGTGGCTTGAAACCTGAAAGTGACGCTATGAAAACAGCTGCTCAACAACAAGCGATAAGGATTAACTACTTTACAACTTGGTTGAGAACACTGCATTTGCGTAATGTATGAAGTAACGATGAGGTATGTTACCAACCAATGTACATATAAACCTTAGAAAGAAAATGATACCCATCAAAACTTTGCAATGATAGTCAATTGGCCCTTTCTGTCAAATGTGGGTTTGATAGCTTAAAATTGAAGCAAGCATAAACCTGTAAGCATTACCAAAAATAGAAATACAATGTTTCTGTACAATGTATACTTGAATGCGACCATGAAACATCATATACAAAACTCCATATCCTGATGAATCATGTGCAAATACTAATTGTGTTCGTCCATATATATTCGTTTTTATTTTGGCTTTGTATATTTTTTATATTTTGATACAGGGCGCATACAAGCTACAGTGTGTGTAACAATAAAGTGTTTATATGCTGTATCAAGATTTCTAACAAATAAACAAATACATTCATAAATAAATAAATAAATAAAATAAATTAAAAAATAAATTTAAAAAAAATAAATAAAAAATAGATAAATAGGCTTTTTCAAAATGTTGCTTCAACTATTCATCTTAGCAACTAACACAACAGATACTAATAAAATAACAAACGCGATATCTATATATGGTTTGTTTACTCACCACACTGCCTAATGTTGTTAGGAATGAAAGAAGTCCAAAAAACACAACAAATCGTCTGACAGCTACTACCTTCTTTTCTGTAACAAAAGTCTTTTTACAACTCAAACCACAACCTTTTATGCCATCGTACCAGTTTATTTGGTGATCTGTTGCTACAAAAGGCTCACTGCACAAACTCCCGTTGAATAATGGTACTGTGATCTAAACAGAAAAAGTACAGTAAAAGCTGTCATATTCAATATTTGTCTAGATTATAGTGACGGTACAACGGTAAAATATGCCCTGACAAAACTGTCCGTCAGCCAATAAATATTAAAGTTGTGTAAAAAACTCTTTATAGCTTTGCAAAATAAAACTGATGACACAATTACTAGAGGGAGATGGCCTGAGCACTGATGTCCAAAGAGCGCTATTCTAAATACTTCAAGGATCCTTAGAAAATGTCTCAAGCTTTGAGAAAACCTATTATTAACAAAATGAAAATAAAATTAATAATAATAATATAATAATAATATTAATAATAATGAAAATAATAATAATAATAATAGTAATAATAATAATAATAATAATAATAATAATAATAATAATAATAATAATAAAACCGTTACACGGACAGTTCGTAAGACAAACAGATGAGATTTCTAATGAGGAAAGATGGCTATGGTTAAAAGATGGAAGTATGAAACGTGAAACTGAATCTTTGATAATTGCAGCGCAAAATCAATCCATTAGAACAAACCACATCAAAGCAACAATTGACAAAAGCCAAAGAAACAACAAGTGTAGAATGTGCAATCAGAGTGATGAGACGATCAGTCATATACTTTGCGAATGCCCTAAGCTTGCACAGAGAGAATATAAAAGGAGGCATGATTGGGTTGGTAAAAGAATCCACTGGGAAGTGTGTCAAGTTAATGGAATAACAGTCTCTCCTAAATGGTATGACCACAATCCTCAAGCAGTAATTGAAAATGAAAAGTGCAAAATATTGTGGGACTTTAATGTCCAAACTGATCACATCATTGAGGCACGTAGACCTGATATGATTGTTGTTGATAAAGACAAAAAATCGTGTACCATTATAGATTTTGCAGTACCTTACGATTCTAGAGTAATTGCCAAGGAACAGGAAAAAATTCTCAAATATCAAGACTTAGCCAGGGAATTAAAGAAGTTATGGGACATCCCGATAAAGGTGGTTCCGATCATCATAGGAGCTCTGGGTACCCCACCAAAAAATTTAAAAAAGTGGTTAGGAGAACTTGGGTTGAAAACAAAAATAGTCGAACTGCAGAAAACTACGTTACTTCAGTCTGCAAGGGTACTTCGGAAAGTGCTTGAGGCTTGAGGAGTCTTGCTGACACCATGCCTCAAGAAACTCCACTAGCGATTTAAGATCATAACTTAGTGTGCGACACCAATATAATAATAATAATAATGATAATAAATAAATAAATACTAGAAATTAAGCAACCATTTAACGACTGTGCTGCTGGAGTGTTTGTGGTCTGCTACCTGTCAAGCCTTTGCCCAAATAAAATATTTGCGTGATGAAATTTAGCAACGTTCTAAAAACTAAAATATTTTTTACATGAAATTTAATTTTCTAATGTAAATTTTTAAAGAAAAATTTGTAACCTGGTTACCTGATTAAGCAAAAAAAAAAGTAAAATGTTTAAAGTTTTGGAAGCAAAAGTATCACGTCCTGAGTCGGACATACGATCTTTTGGTTTGGTAATCAGATAATCTAAAATCGAGCTACCGACGCCTTGTGTTTTGAAAGGTACAACGTGGTACGTCATGGTATCGTGAATTACATAACATACGTTTCATCGCTTAGTCGTGGTTACTGTTATGTACAACTTTATATGGTCATTTCAATACTTTTACCAAGCTTCCTGAGAAAATTTGATTTCAGTTGGGGCAGTGGTCTCAGTTTGCGGCAACTTTGGCCCCGGTTTTTGTTGGTCAACCCACAACAACCACAACAACAGAAAAACCACTGCTTGGCCCAAAGTGTGACCTCTGCCTTCGATGTTGGTCAAAATTATGTGACCGAGGCCGACAGCATCATCACTATTATCATCACAACAATAGTAAGGTATTTCTAATTCCTTTAAATATCGGGATAACACCCACCAGAAACTAGTTTGTTTTCGTACGAACTTCTAACAATCCAGTCTCATACAATATAGTTCGTCGCGTCGTCAAACAAGGAGCATGTCCTACAGCGGTAGCTCCAGTTTGAGGGAGGCAACTGGCACAATGTTGTATCTTCACTTCATAGATTACTTGTATGTAATTTCTAGAGGTTCTTCCAATCAGCAATGGGGAAATGTGACCACTAGGGGGTTCATTATTATTTCAACAATTTTTCTTTTCCTTCATGTTCATTGGAATCAGGCATTCCTGCCTTACGAAAACAGTCGTCATTTTGTCACAGGCTCTGTCTTGTGGGCCTGACCGAGATGAGACATCCAACAAAAGAGATCTGGAAGGAGAATGGCTCACCGATGGGAAAATTTGGTTGAAAATGGTCTAGTTAAGAACGTGACACCGATAACCCTGGTAAGAGTGCTGATAGCTCTGAAAGCCAAAGACGCTGTTTTGAAACAAGTTTGATACACACATAATTTTTACTTTTACTTTTTGAGACCTGGGAGATAATACCAAATCATGCCGCTATTGAAAATTTACCTAACATCACAGGGAGAAAAGAAATGACACTATTGTTAGACTGGTACTAAAAACCGATGATATAGTTGGTTATCAACTCACTGATAAGCTTTCTGACAAACAGAAGAATGTTAACATGTAGCTTGAAACAAATGGCACCAGCCAGTAAAACCTGTATAGTCTTGACTGTGTGTAATTTTGATTGAATGGTCATAAAATATTCCTTTGAAACGACCAAAATTATGAAAACTGCCGTAGTTTCTTTGGTTGTAGTGGAAATTGGAGTTTGATCAGGGTTTGGGATGATGTGTAACCAAAAAATTAAGCGCCTATTCATATTCTGTTTTCTTCTGGTTTGCTTTGGAAAGAAAAGTGGTTACGTATGCACAGTCTTCTGTCCTACGTATGCACAGTCTTCTGTCCTCCCTTTGTTTTCCTAACTGACAAAATACCATCTGACGGTTGTCTGTGTTGACTTATTCTGGTGTCCTGGTCAAGGCAAATGTCAGTAAGAAAGCTCTCGGAGAGACAAAACGTAGCTTAAACCACACATACATATGTGTATATATATACATATATTAATTATATATAGAAATATAATTAATTAAGGCCAAAAAATTCACATACCTATTACGTTTTGATACGATTATGATCTTCAATACAGTGCCGGGACTTTGGCAAAATCAATAAAAATACAATATTTGGTATTGCAGGCCCAGTTCACTGGAGTACATTATCCTACCAAAGTATCTTTAAGTTGAACAAGTGATCTTTACTACCTCCCACTGCAGATAGATATTCCATTGAGCCTCATATTGAGTCACACGTTCTGTATAAGGGGTACCCTGATTTTCCAGGAACATTTCATCTCAACCACAGCAAGCCGTATTTATTGGTCTGGCAAAAGTCAAAGTTTCAAAAGCACTAAGGACAAAATGCAAAGGGCTTAAGATTTTAGCAGACTGATTTTCGTAGTCTGAATAAAGTTGGAGATTTTCAAAATGCATTACAATTCTGCCAGTGCAGCTGTGGTTACCGGGATCTTAGCGGCATCTCTTGTTTTAAAACGTTTAAGAGGGGGCTTAAGATAAAATCAGAATGATTTTGGTAGAATAAAGCTAGAGATTTTCAAAATGCGTCATGACCTTCCCAGTGCAGGTGTGGTTACCGGAATCCCTGGCAGCCTCTGGTTTAAGAGGATTAACCCTCATCCTCGAGTGGCTTTTAGCCTTGATGTGTGGTGACTCACTAGTACATAAAAAAAGCGAGATAAAGCCCTGTTATTCAAAGTTGTTTACTACTTCCAGGGTTGCATTGCCAGTGCTTATGTCAATGCTGATGCTTCCAGTGCTGATGCTTCCACCCATCAATGCTGATGCTGCGAGCCATCCAATCTGTTCTTTCGGCATTCATTTTTATTAAGTATGTAGCATCACAAGGACTGTACCTTTTCCACTTACTGCCAAACAGGTGGTACTGTCAGAAAAAGAACGATTAAATATTGTTATGCCTCCAGTGCTTGATGTAATTTTATGGTTTTTCTAAGCACTTGCCATGGTTCTCTCAAAAAGACGTTGTACAAGGCGAGGGTGAGAAACATTCCTGTCATACAGTTCGGAGCTACCTGTCTGTGTTCTCATTCATACAGACACCAGCTTGAGCCTATGATATCAGGTTTTTATTGACTCTAGTGATAACTTAAAGAATTAATAAAACTGATTTTGCTATGTTAAGATACACATCGTATGTGACCAGGGCGTTGAATATCTCTTTAACTGTATGTCATCTTTCAAAGTACCAACTTTTTCTTCGGAAATTAAGGTATTAAGGGCATTTTTAATTGTTCTTTGAGTGCTACTGGGCCTCGCTTGTCTTACTTGTTATGGATTTCACAAGTTTGAACAATCGTGAATCCTTCTTTTATGCGAATATTGCCGCAGAACTCCGTATTCCCATAAACGTTTTGAATATAATACACTTGCACAGAAGTCACTTTATATTTATACCAAATTTCACCCCATAACTGGAGGACCAAGTAGATGGGGAGTTCAGAAGAAAGGAGGGTCCTGTGCACTATTCATCTGTGGGCTCTAAGGCTAATGGTTTATTTGATTAAATAAACTAATGTTCCAATCAATTAAGACAGTCGGAAAGTTCGCATATTAATTAATATGGAGTTAATCATCTTTCTGACGTCAACTTAACAATTTAAGGATACACGTCAATTGTGAAGACTTTAAAATGGGTTTATTATCAATATTTTATTTTTTTTATTTTTTAAGATAAATATTGTTGAGAATAAGATTGTTTTCTCTGTCGGGTTTTATTTTTCTTGAAGTACTTATCCGCACCCGCTATTATTTTACTTGATTTATTTCTAGTTTTGATTTTCCTTCCATAAATATTTCAAAATTCTGTTAATTCTATTTATTACCAATATTATTAGTATTATTATTATTATTTATTACCTAAACGTGTCAATTACACTCCTTTACGTCATTGTGGTTCAATTATATTAATATTAATTAAATAATACATAGAAACTACATACAGGCATGCAATGTATATACATGTATGTAGTTCTGATAGTAAAAACGCGTACATACAAAAACACACACACACACACATATATATATATATATATATATTTATTGTATTATATATAGTATTAGTGTGTAACACTGCACCAAAGATGGCATTGGCTAAATTAACGACCATGAGGAAAAGACATGAACAAGCAGCAAGGTCAAGTTCACAGATAAATGACAAAAGAATGCAAGAATGATTGTAACTGAAGATATATATATATATATATATATATATATATATATATATATATATATATATATATATATATATATGTATCAAATTCCATAAAGTATGCATAATTCACATGTGGTACTGATCAATTTAATTTAAATTTGCGCTAAATTTCACAGACTACTCTCGTAAAAATATGCATGAAAATACACATTTAACAGGGCACACAACGCACCTCGCATACACAAACATGCAAAAAACGGCAACACTGTGCTTTAGCTGTTCGATTCGAAAAGCACTATTTAATACAATAAACTATAGGTATTTTAGCAGTTTGCGCAGTTGTTAATATTCCTTCTCTAAAACTGCTGATCTTTTGGGGTTTTCATTTTGCACTTCTGGAGACTCAGCGTTTTGTATTTCCGGTTTGAATGAAACAACAGAGAACTGTGAAACCTATTCATATTGTACGTGCTTAATTAATATTCGGCATATTAGACACATTAGAGTTTCGCTGTTTTTAAAATACATTCGTACCTGCTATTTTCTTAATATAAGTACTAATTCACACACACTCAAGGCATTAAAAATATGAAAATTTTTTTCCACCACACTTAAAACATGACTTGAGTCATAAAGTAAAGGTATGTAAGCAGACTTAAGCGGGTTATTGTCTCAGGTCACTACTAAAAAGAAGTGATTGGCGAGGTACATGTGATACCTCCTCCGATTACATCGATGTATAAATGTCCACAAAAAGAATTCGAATAGCTCAAAAACTGGGTCATTAAAATCGTGTTTTAATCGGTACTTACATTTTGATTGCAATTTAATGAGTCATACGACTCACAGTTCATCCAGAATGGCGAATTTTCTGAAGAAAATTTAACGGCTTCACCACATGATGCACCAGTGCGTGTGCACAAATGTTTACATGGCTGATAAACAGTGTTATTGTGACATCTAGGTAAGTGTGTACTACATAAAAAAGGTTCTGCGATATTCCAACATTGCGGAAAAACCTTCAATACAACCCATGAGTCCAAACGTTTCCTAGCGTCTTGTTCATTCATAAAGTGACTTCTTGGTGAAAAAAAGCTGCTACCGTATGAAAGCCTGGTTGTATGACATATCACAGAGGATAGAAAACTGCAGTTTTCAAATGTTGTTGATCCTTGAGTAATCACTGATAAAATAAAATAGAAAAACAAAGGGTACTTAAGTAATATCCTCATCGTGAACTCGGAATTTTATCTCAATGTCAACATTAGGGTGATTGAGTTTGTCATTTGCAAACTGTTCTCTTCTTGTCGGAAATTCGAGACGACAACCCTAACCAAAGAAGTTCCAACTCACAGTAGGACATGCCAAATTCTCAAGGTTAAATATTAAAATAGACCACTTATTCATTGAAATTTTTTCATCTTTCTTTCAAAAGCCGCGGGTTAGTGGTCAGTGCAGATACACCGCAACTGAGATACACCGGGTTCGATTTCCCTAGCGGGCGAAAAGACTTTGGAACTTTACAAAAGAAAAAGCCATTGGTTGGTGTCTGGAAGGGCATCCGGCCAAGAAATTTCTCACTGTCAAGACCAAGTCCTCCTGAAGGGTACCATCTGAGCCCCGGTTACCAGGGAAAATTATGTTAAAAACACAAGAACCATCAGTGAATTAATGGAAAACACCTTTTTACAGCTTTTACCTTTGTGTTGTGTTTGGTAGACAGAGCCCTGTTACCCCACCCCCCTCTTATTACGTATTTACACATCAGCATTTTATGCACGTAATAACTTTACCATCTCTAAGAAATTGGCTTTTACGCCATGGTTTTTGGCTTTTTCCTTTCTAAATTGGAAATAAATATATATTCCTCTAATTTTAGTGTGTTAAAAAAGTGGACTTTTCATAAAAACTTCTTCGCTTCTCTTATTCCACTATGGTGGGCCCTCAGTTGACAGTAACTTAATTAGAATTCGATATTGTATATGGCCCCTACTGTAAAATACTGGGTCTGTGGGCTTAAAATATCAATTTATTTGCTCATAGAGAAGCTGGATTTGCCCTGGAGCAAGGGTTGGCAATTTTTGTTTAAAACATATGCCCCTTAATGCAAGATGGAGATTATATGGTGCAGTTTATCTCAGAAAGATGGATAGCCCACGATGGCACAGAATGATTCGTGCCGTTGACTCCGGATTACTGGGGATAAAGCTAAAAGTAGCAAGCAGTCTACATCCGATAGACTGAAGATTAATGGATAACATAAAATAAGGTATCCTTAATATGACATAATTATTTTCACAAATTTGGCAAGATTGGACAATTTTTTTAAGCTGGTTGTATTGAAGATCTTTCTCATTTTCATAGTGTTTGGTCTTGTGTAGTCAAATTTTTAACACCTTTTCCCTACAGTCATTAAATTTAGGACAAACTAATGTATAGTGAAATTCATCACCTTTTGGGCCAAGATTACATGGAGTACATATTTTTGGCACAAGCTGCTCTGAATACTTATTAATGGGTATTGGTAGTCTACAACTATCCCATCTAAGTCAAGCTAAGTTTATTCTATCTACATAATCACGCTGAAGTACATTTGGTTCTACAACTAGGTTACCTTTGAAAATTCTATAATTTTAATTTACAGATAGAGAATTTGTCTTGACTTCTGTTTGCCACTGCTGTTGATATGTATCATTAACTTTCAGTTTTAGCTCTTTTTTTAACTCTTTGTCATTAACAAGAGGTTCATTCTACAAGTAAGTCATACCATTATTATCTAAAATACTATTGATCTTTGCAATCTATTTTAAATTATATGCATTTAAGTCTTCCATACTTTTTAACATGCTGCACAGTGTTTTCGACAGTTTACACCCTTTACCATTTACAATTCCTGTCCATAATTGCTTCATTCTGTAGTCCACTTTGTTTTGTAAAGTACTTGTTTCCAGCTCGTCATACAGTTTGGTGTGGGCTTCTTGATTTTCAGCAAGCTTGTTAAACTATTTTCTGTAAAACACTTCTATCTGTTCAATGGATTGAAAGCTCCATAATTCACAGCGGCAACATAAGGTGGGCACCATTATGTGATAAAATAACTCCAGCTGAATATCAACTGGCAATAATAATTTTCTGGCTTTAATACTCAGAGCAAACATAGCTCTGGTATCCTGTGGTACCTGCTTGTTAATGGATTTATTAAAACGGCTATTGTAATTAAAAGAATTTCATAAAAACACATAATCACAAACAAGTTCTGTTGTGTCTGTTCCAAATATGAAGACTGGATATTTTCTCACTTGGTCTTTGAAAAATATGGCCATTGTTATAGTAGTTATGTACTGCACCAAAGACTGGTTTGAAGACATTTGAGATTTTCAGCCATGACAAAGGTGTCCTCAGCAAATGAACCATAAAAAAGCAGAAAGACTTCTACATCATCATCGCTCAAATAAGTACAAGCATCCTTAGCAAGTAAATTTAATCCCATATAATTCCCGCTAATTGAGTTTTCAAAATCATTCAAAAAAATGATTAGGGCTGGTGTTTTCAAAGGACTGCAGATTCGACAGGTAATGAGGGATGACAAGTTTCAGGAGCCGATGAATGTTCAAGAGAGAGAAACTTTGGACTCCGTTAAGAATGTAGTTCAGGGCTTCCTTGAAATAACAGAAGCCAGATCTACAAAAAGATTGTTGAGTGACTGCTGAAAGCAGTTGAGAAGCTAGGATGCAACATAAGCATTAAGCTTCATTTTCTCTTCAGTCACTTATGAAAGATTTTGGCAAACTTGGGCAATGTGAGCAACATACAGGGAGAGAGATGACACCAGGACTTCAGGGGCATCGAGGAGCGGTAACAAGGAAGCTGGGACTCGCTCATGATGGACGACTTCTCCTGTTCTATCAAGAGGGACTGGTCAAAGCGCAAGTTTTTGAGGAAAGGCTTCAAGCGACGATGTCTGCCTGAATAAACAACACCCTAGCAAAAACAGTGAAGTAAGTTTTATCACTTTTCTGTATGTACATGTACATTAGTTACATTATAGTTGGCTAGATTCATGCCTATACATACCAAATTTGTTTGTTGTAACGTTTGTCGTTGCGCTGTCTTTAGCAGCCTCTTTCAGTATTTTCAATTGAATAAGTATATATAATCAACAGTCACATTAAAATCCTTATTTGCACTGGTTCTATCCTGCTAACCTCATAAATGTTGTATGTAGTATGCAAAATGTGAGCTTGACTTTTGCCCAATAAAGTGCGAATTTCAAGGTCTGTGGTTATGCTGTACAGCAAAAACAGGACGCAAAAACTAAGGCAATATTAAAACTCAGGGCATGAAATTTAGTAGGAAAACATACAAAAAGCGCATTAAAAAACCTTTGTTTCCCAGTGTAATCAATGAAAGTACAATACAAACTTTCCTTTTGTAATATATACGGTTTAACAACTGAGTGTGGCAAAAATATGTGGTCTGAGGCAGAGTAACTAGATTTAAAGTCAGCTTGCTCCTCATCTAGTATATCAACCGCTTAAATATAATTACAGAATCTACCATTTATACAAGACGTAGATAATTTCCCTACACAACTCAGCAATTTAATTCCTCTACACATATCAGGATCGTCTGCCAAATCCTTGTTTCGTATAGAGGCTTTATGAGCCCAACACACCAGTTGTTGGGAATAATACCATTCTCTACAATTTAAAATATTTGTACAGTTGAGTGGGGTTTTTTGAGGAGCCGTGGCTTAACGGTTAGTGCAACTGCACCATAACCAAGAGATTCCGAGTTCGATCCCCAAACGGGTGACTTTTGAACTTCAACCATTGGCTGGCGTCAGGAAGGGGATCTGGCCAAGAAATTCCTCACTGCCAAACCCAAGTCCATATGAAGGGCACCGTCTGAGCCCCAGTTTCTGGGGAAAATGACGTTACATCCAAAAAAAAGTACAAGACAGTGTTTAATATACTCATTAATTATGTGATCCACACCATATGCTTTGTTACATTTGACTTTCTTAATAAGCTATATTATCTCATCTATACTAAATTCTTTATTAATTTTCTCGTTTACCGGATGTTTTACAGATCTTGGCTCAAATTCTTCCATAAATTGAAATAGAAAGGGAAATTTGGGCAATTTTGTTACTTTGCTTGGTTGCTTGTTTTTCAAGAGATTCCATTATTTCTTGCGTTCAGTTGACCTGAGATTCCTTAACTTTATACTGATCTTGTACTGTTAAGCTTTTAATTTAAGTTGTTCATAAGGAGTTTTCCTTCTTTTATTTTTGCCCTTAAATCTAACATGTCCAGTATTTTTCGATGACATTCCTTTTTTAAACCAGGGTTATTTAAAGCTCTTTTTCTCAGCACCGTTTTTTGTTATTAGTTCAGTACAAATACTTACTGCTTTTTCTGTTTCTAGGTATAAGCTACATAACTTACTAGTGAGATTATCTATTTCACTTTGAGTAATATCATATACATTTATACCATCAAGTGATCTATTCAGTTCAGCAATTTTTTTCCAGCTAAATGCTTCTTTATATTGCTTTTCCAGTTCAGGATTCCACTTGGATCTTCTTACTACATTTTCATTACCATTATGAACTGGACTAGGACTTTAGTGTACATATCCTACCACTAAAGAGAAGCTGATTGGACAATGGCTGTCCGATACACATTTGCAGAACGGATCGACATCAAAATTAGTTATTTTACAGTTGAGTAGCTTTTCAAGCCTATAATTAATACATTGATTCGTTATACAACCAGTGCCTGGATATTTATTATTTTTAAATTTAGGGAAAATTTCTTTTACTTCGTGAGCTGTATTTTAACTTGGAAAAAAGAAAATTGAAGACCATGGACTATTTTGGTCACTTACTAAAGATAAGAAAAATATCAGTAAAGCGTATTGGAATACACACTTTGTTTGAACATTTTAAAGTACTTAACCAAAGTAATATAAATAATAATACAAATATAGATTCTTAAAAAAATTCAGTTACAATGGAGCCAGAAGTTAATGGATACTGTAATTAAGTCATGGCAGGAAAGTGGGATACCTTGCTAAAATATGTACAGGGAGCCGACACCATAAAGCATTCTGCATTTGTTGTGGCGCGAAGACAATCCCACGAGGAATATGGTAGCCTTGCAGGTTTAGGACCTTGACTCGGAAAACCTTTCAAAAACATGGTAAGATTTAGCAATTTTTATTTTGAATTACTGATCCTTTTTTGGGCCTTTCAGTGAATTCATATGTACTCTGTCACTGATGTGTTTGGGTACATGGCGATGCCTATGTGGGTTACTCTTGACTATTGTCACTCCCTTTTTGATTTTGGAAAAAGAGATAAAAGGACGCAAAGAAAACACTCGAATCGGGTCAACAAGAGACATTTAGGTTTAGTGGCTCTATTATTTATTTCGTTCTAAAAAATTTCTGTAGTGAAAATAGGAGAATAATTGTGATAAATATTTTGATTGTTAATGAAGTAATTTTTAAAGAGGACCCCTTTGAACGCCCATGTTACCCCGTGATAACCGCCCACTGAACACCATTCAAATATAAGGGTATGCTCTAAATGGTTTGACTTTTCTTTACATGGGGAATAAAACATTAGACATGGTAGGGGGTTCTATGGCCCAATAATTTTGGGGTTAACACCTATTTTAGGACCCAAAACATGCATGTGGGGATTTGTTTTTACCAGCACCCACATGTGAGTACCTTCATAGAACCACGTATAAGCATACTTTTTTACAGAAAATTATCCGTATTTTTCCCCTGGTGCTGTTGCACGTACGACAATAGAAAACACTTTGGCAAGTCTGAAGTGCAAGGCTAGTGGCATATAGTTTTGCATACATTATGTCACCACAGAAAGAGGGACAGAGAGAAAAAATTGCTAGGCCTATTCCACAGATATAACTCGTAGTGCTTGTTTATCTGAATTGAAAACTATTTACTGCATTAACTTTAGATTGCTACTCTATCACAAATTATATTTTCAATCAAAGATCCATTAGACATGGAAAGGCAAGTTTTGTGGTATCTCATTTTTGCCACTCAACTGAACCATGTACTGTACACAAGAGAACCCATTTGTAAAATGACCCAAGTCATCTCTTGTAGAGGATGTAAATACTGGATGGAACAACAGAATTCTCATGTTGCAACCACTAAGTTCTTTTGAGACTGCAGTACAGCTGTATGCTGAGGACTGTGATATCACAGTTTTATTCCAAATGAATGGCAATTGATAGAAAGTTTTTGTAGCTTTTTTGTGGTAAGAAAAACTTAATGGATTACACTCCATTTCACCCCCTTTTATTCCTGATGATACTCTCTAAAAATGGTATGTGTAGTGAGGATATGCTGATATGCATGTATTTAAAACAAAGCCATGAAAGTCACTGGAAAAGGGGCTTTTAATAATTATTGCATGCTTTTAGACCATTATGCTGAGAGACATATCCTTGTAAAGGACTGTTTTTGGGTCAGTGGCTTATAATTATACTGAGCATTAATGTTGTTCTTTTTAAATTATATTTTTAACCTAATGAAAAAGAAATTTGGTATGTACTTATTTTATTTATTAGCATTTAGAAACTAGATAAAAGAATAGGATGCCCATTAAAAGGTTATTCTTAAGTCAGTATATTTTAACACAATTCCTTTTAATTTTGCAACTTGATTTTATTTTTATATCTGAGACAAAGCAACATTGCCTGATTATTTCCACAGGATATCAGATCCTTTTTTACCCCTCATACAGTAAAAGAAGGGAATAAAAAGTTAGTTGGAACTCAAAACAAAGATCAAGGTGTCAGGAAGCAAAAGGTGAGTGAAGGATATTTATTTATACTCTAATCATGATTCCATTTTTAGTTGTGTATTGACTCTCATTCAAATCCACAAAATGATAGTGCTTGTACTTTGACTTCATTGATAACAAGAAATTGATTATTTATCCTACCAAGTATATACATTATTACACATTTTACATTCATCACATCAGAGTCATAAGGAGACCAGAGACTTTTTGTTCATAAAAAGTAATTGGTTCAAGCACGATCTTTCATATCATAATCAGTTGTATTTTATTGTTGTCAGGTGGAGTGAACAGTTTGTCAAAGGAACCACCATACCATTTGACCACTTATTTATTAATCTGAATTGTGGTAAGGATTGACCCTGTAGCATGGATTTGAACCTGACCAGAACAGCTTTAATAAGAGGTCTTCTTAGAATGATGATAAGGATGCCAAATGGCTATTTGAATTGATTCTGTTTCCATTGTATTTATAGAGTAATATTTTGATTCATTTTCTGAAGTGCCTTTGGGCAGAAAATGCACGTGGCCAGTATTTTTAAAAGAGCTTTTAAAGAAAATAAATTATACCTTATTCCCTTTATTCTATGAAGATTTGTTTATTGTAAGGCCAGTCATCATTTCTTATTTTGATGTAGATTTGTTTTACAAAGCTACATTAAAGTAGATTTTATTTTATAAAGGAACTAACTCTGAATTTTTGTGCCAGACAAAATAAGTTGTGATTACTTGCTTACTTACTTACAGCCATTACTTCTCCTGGAGCATAATCAACTGACAGCCTGTCAGAGTTCTTTTCTGGAATGCACTCTCCAGCAGCTTCCAGATTTGTCTAATCTTTTTGGTGTTTATGTTACAAGGTATTTCTTGGGCACACAGTTTTCCATTTCCTTTAAAGGTTTCACTTCAGTGCCTGCTGGGCAATGTTGCTAGCAGGCTGAACCATCCCTATTTTCTGCACCAAATCACATCTTCAGCAGGCATTTGACTGTGCCCAGCCACAGGTTTGCATTGCTAATGGTGGTAGGCCAATGGATCTGGATGATTCTCCTCAGGCACCTGTTGATAAAGGTCTGCACTTTCCAGGCAATGATTTTCTGAGTAGTTCCACTCCCAAAAATGCTAAACAATGATTTTTTAAGCAGTAATTTAATTGATGCTTCAGATGTTTTGATCAAATATTTACCTGCTGGTCTCATACTAGGAACTTGACTGGAAGTTTTATTCTTTTAAAAAGAATAAAACTCTTAAAAAGATTCCTGTTGAACCCTTTTTCAGGCACTGAAAGAAGCATGATTCCTTTTAGTTGTCATGATTGCTGAGCTCCCCCTTGTTGGCTAGCATGATAACATACCTCTTCTTCCAGTTGACTGGTACAACATCCCAAACCTTTATGAAGAGAGGATGCAGCATCTCTGCTGTGTGCTCTAGGTTTGCAAGGAGTGCTTCTGATAAGATGCCATCTGGTCCTGCTGCCTTGGTATTCATCAGTAACTGGGTGGCTTTCTAGTCTCTTCTCTAGTTGATTGCCCATAGTTGATCTCCAGATCATTGTCAGGTGTGTTGATATCAGGGAGATTTGTAAGGATGGTTCTGTTTAGCAGCTCATCAAAGTACTCTGCTCTTTTGTTCAATGGTCCCCCTTATCCAAGTATGATGTTTCCTTCCTTGTGGTAGTGCTGTTTCTGCCCTTGCCCTTTTCTCAAAAACTGTTGAGAAAGTACAGGAGGCACAAGATGATTCTTGGTCCATATGCTTTCCATCCTATAAAATCCTGTTGTGCAGGCCCAAACTAATTCCAATTAGATTGAGTTTGTAGCACTTCATTTTAGTGGTTACCTGGGTTGGTTTTTTCCTTCTAAAGCATAGGCCTTGCACATCATATTTTGACATGAATGGACCTAGCCAATAAAATGGGAGTCAGCCATCCAGCTTCCATTTACTCATGGTTTTCACCACCCTGCATCACATGTTCACTTGATAAGGGCCCTTTTTATACCAGGATATTTTTGTTGGTGTTTTGGAATCAGATTAGCTGAATTTGTTGAAATTAATTTTGTTAGGTTTTTTTAATTCCTGGTACTTCAATTGAAAGAGAACTGTATGTCCAATCCTAGATGCTTCATACTTTTATTTCTCACCTTACCTTTTTA
This sequence comes from Morbakka virulenta, assembly GCA_003991215.1. NCBI lineage: Eukaryota > Metazoa > Cnidaria > Cubozoa > Carybdeida > Carukiidae > Morbakka > Morbakka virulenta. The sequence continues at coordinate 2,434,926 of RDPX01000007.1, read as the reverse complement.
GTGTTTTTTTGTAATCATTCTATTTTTTCTTTTTTTTTTTATCTGCATGGAATTTTCAGGAATTGGTATTGAATCTTAATTTTAAATAAATGTTAGTAAACGTTTCCTACTGCTATTGCCATATTGCTAGCTCTGAATAACCAAGAGGCAACCAACAAGGAGTTTATTTTTGAAAAATCATAATCATGAACTTTTGCTCTCCTTCTTCCCAATTTTCATCATTTTTAATCTGTTCTTCATTCTTCTATTTTCCTGTTTCTTCAGATTATTCTGCTTCTTATATTATTCTGTTGCATCTTCTTCCTTGCCCACTGCTACCATGTCACCATCAAAGGTTGAAGAGATTTCTCTTTTTCATCCATTTCTGACCTGTTTGAGAAGGTATTTGTACAGTTAGTTTTTACCATTGTTGTTTGTTTTTGCCTTTGGTTATTTTAGGTCAATGATGAAGACATAGAAGCGCTTGCAACAAAGAAATCCAAAAAGAAGAAGAAAGTTGTTGCCTCAGGTCAGCTTTCCATAGTAGCATACACAATTTGAAATAGCAAGAAAACGATGTATTAAAGATTAATAAATGATATTAGGGTCTTAGAAGTATGAATGTTTTTTACCTGTCTAAATGCAATTTTTTATTTAACAGCTCAGAATTTCCTTTGTTGTTTCTTTCATTTTGAGATGCATTGCAGAAGCTCATTGATAAAATACTCTCAATACTTTATCATAAACAAGAATACATTACACAAAGGCATAACCTATAGACTGGCATGTACAGTCCACCTTCATATGTCCATTCTGCTTACCTGTCTCTTTAAAGCCCATTCATATTTTATACCACCATAAAATGGAGCTATTCAAACATAAGACCAGGTGATTAAATCAGGTAAAGAAGATTAATATTTTTATTATTGTTTGTGTTGAAGTGTCGGAGGGGAGAGGGGGTATGGTGAGACCAAAAAGTGAGTTGATTAGTGAAGAGAAAAGTATTACTTCCTTTACTTTCTCCATTTGGCCTCTTCTTTTCCCACAATGTAAGGGTTGGTGTATGAGACTCTTCTGCCTGTCTCTATTCATTACATCTTCCTCTCTGGCACCCACTTGTCTCATATCCACATGAACTGTTTTCCTCCATCTTTTCTTCGGCTGCGCAGGAGGTCACCTTCCTTCTGAGGAAAGAAAAGTAGTGTTAACAGAAATAGGAATTGTGATGATGAAAGTACAGATAACCGAAATTGTCTCATCAGCCCAGAATATATGTTACTAATTATTGCACATTATAAAGACATTTATTTTACAGTATTTTTTCCCTCTAGTTTATATTGTGTTAATTGGTTTTTACTCAAAATAATGCAGATGCACAAATAAGAACATCCATAAATAGACACCCACCCAAATTACCAACACCATTGGAGCTTTCTTTTTTGTCACACTTAAAGACTATTCATTACGTTATTCATTCGTCAGTAAAGCCTCGCCCTTTCTCTGTCAAAGTTCCTACATGCAGGGCTTGTACTTATGATATCAGTTTCTTTCATCGCACTGCTGCTTTCTTGAATTCTCTTCCTTCTTCATAATCTGCTGGTGACTATAATCTTGACAAGCTTAAGGATTTTAATGGCAGTTATTTTGCACTGAGGTCATCCATTTAACCTACGGGTCTTATCATGTCCTCTTTCCTGGCCGCAGAGCTTTGTCATGAATTATTTAACTAAAAAGGTGTCTGGATGGCTCAAATCTTAAACCAATAAATCAAAATGAAGTACAAAAATACATAAATAATGCCATATGAAAACACGTATGTATACCAAAGGTTAATAATCAGCTTTTGGTATTGACTGAATTGGTATTGAAAAAACTTGTGTATTACAATGTTGCAGTTATAAAACAGTTGTAAAATCACAAAAATAGAAAAGCATCACATTTTAATCACATTTTAATTGCAACAAATACTACAAATATATATTTTTGGCTCTTAAGGGGAAATGGGGGAACTTTGTGCATAAGATTTGAAAAAATTTAATTCAGCTTGCAAATATTGAAAACGCATAATAAAAAGCTGTTGGTCTGGCCAGAACTTTCGCAGTTTTTAACACATTCCTTCCAACGTTTGTAACTTCTGGCAACAAATCTGCAAAATCTGTTTTCAATATTTGTGTGAACTAAACATTGAATGGGGCTGATTTAGAATGTAAACCAACTGCCATTGAGAATTTTGATGAAAATTGTATCTCTAAATTTGCTACTTTTTTATAGATTATACTTTAAGCCTGGGTGGATAAATGAAGTCAATGGCAATTTATTAACGTATAAAGCCAGAGCTTGGTTGAGGTGAAGCCATCAATTAAAATGTGAAAACTTATTTGTGATTATTTTGGAATTTTGATTTGTTTGTTTCATTTGGTTTTCAGTTTGTGTAATTTTTACATTTTAGACTCAGATGAAGATCCTTTGCCATCAAAAATAAGGTAATGTATGTTATTGAAATCAAATTTCAGATATGCCTCTTGCATTTTGAATACCGGCTGACAGTTGCTAGTAACTTGATATTCATACTATTGGGAAATATTTTGGCTTTTGGGGTTGTTTGGTTCTGCATTACAGCTAGGATAGAACTTGGGTTATATCAATTTGTGATTTGTTTTTCAACCCATAGTTTAATATGAAATAATCAAATAATTAATAAGAATATATATATATATATATATATATATATATATATAAAGCTTTCGATTCGGTTATCCGTATTAAAGTGCTCAATACATAAATGCAGAGCGTAATATAAGATATGATAAGTTGGA